>WNWK01020120.1:0-36438 GCA_009830355.1 Cherax destructor | reverse complement strand
CATGTATCAGAAATCTTCCTATGAGGATAGACTTAGGGCCCTGAATCTGCACTCTTAGAAAGACGTAGAATTGGGGGAGATATGATTGAGGTGTATAAATGGAAAACAGGAATAAATAAAGGTGATGTAAATAGCGTGCTAAAAATATCTAGTATTGACAGGACTCGCAGCAATGGCTTTAAGTTGGATAAATTCAGATTCAGGAAGGATATAGGAAAGCATTGGTTTGGTAATAGAGTTGTCGATGAGGGGAACAAACTCCGAGTACAGTTATAGAGGCTAAAACGTTGTGTAGTTTTAAAAATAGGCTAGATAAATATATGAGTGGGTGCGGGTGGGTGTGATTTGGGACCTGACTAGTTTGTGCTACTAGGTCAGATGCCGTGCTCCTTCCTTAAGTGGATGTAACCTGACCTGGCTGGGTCGGGGCATTGGCTTAAGCCGGTGGGAGACTTGGACCTGCCTCGCATGGGCCAGTAGGCCTGCTGCAGTGTTCCTTCTTTCTTATGTTCTTATGTTCTTATATCATAGTGGTCCAATAGTTGCGAGAGGCAGAAGCGACCTGCTCTGAAACCATGTTGCCCTGGATTGTGCAATTTTTGGAAGTCCAAGTAGTTAGCAATCCTGCTTCTTAGAACTCTTTCAAAGATTTTTATGAAGGGGGACGGTAAAGCTATTGGTCTATAGTTCTTAGCTATTGCTTTGCTGCCCCCTTTATGGTGTGGGCTATATCCGTTGTTTTCAGTGACTGTGGAATCTCACCTGTCTATGTTCCTTAGGGCCCGTGAGAGGGGTTTCTTGCAGTTCTTAATGAACGCAGAGTTCCACGAGTCTGGGCCTGGGGCTTAGTGCGTGGCCATGTCGTCGATGGCTTTCTCAAAATCTAGTGGAGGCTTTTGCTTTGCACGTATAGTGAGAGGCTTATGTTTTGCACTTATAGTGAGGAGCTTTAGTTTTGCACGCGCCTAAGAACATAAAGAAGGAACATTGCAGCAGGCCTACTGGCCCATGCGAGGCAGGTCCAATTCACCTACCGGCTTATGCCACTGACCCAACCTAGTCAGGACCAGGTTACATCTACTTAAGGAGGCTTTTGTTCTGTTTTACTCGTATACTGAGGATGGGGCCTTTGTTTTGATTTTACACGTACGCAACAGGGTCCAGTAACTACGGAGAAGTGGCCTGGGACCTGACCCAGAGTGACCTGGTAAATTTAGCACCTGTCCCTTCTGAGGTCAGTTATCCGGGGAGAAGGGATGGCAGTCAGGTGCTAGGTCTGAGGTAATGAATGTTAAGTGTGTGGCTGGCCCCTCATCATGGGTTGGACGGGTACATGAGTGGGGTGTGAGTTGGACCTGACTAGCTTGGACCAGTAAGTGTGATGCAGTGCTCCTTCTTAAATAGATGTGACTTAGACCTGACTAGTTTAGGGCCAAAGGCGACTTGGACTTGTCTAGCATGGGCCAGTAATGTAGATAAATGGTTCAGAGAACCGACAAGTTGATAAATTAGACATATACAACACTTGGGTATCTTTATTGTGGAGACGTTTTGCCACACAGTGGCTTCATCAGTCCATACAAAGGTTAAGAACAGGAGTTTGAGGTAATCAGTCCCTCAGCTTTGAGTCGATGTAATCAGTCCATTAATCTTGAAAAGCTTACAGCATATGTGGGAATAAGTGGCTTATATACAACTGCTTCACATCTCCTGTCTACAGTATATAATTCACTTATTCGCACATGTACTGTATTCTGATTACATCGACTCAAAACTGAGGGACTGATTACCTCAAACTACTCCTGTTCTTCACCATTCTCTTTTTTTATGGACTTATGAAGCCACTGTGTGGCGAAACGTTTCCTCAATAAAGATACCCAAGTGTTGCATACGTGTCTAATTTACCAACATGGGCCAGTAAGTCTGCTGCAGTGCTGCTTTCTTATGTTCATATATTCTTGTATTGAATCTGAATAAAAAGTCAGGCATACATGATCCATTAAAGTTCAAGATGGGCAGAAAAAACTACAGAGTAACGCCGTTATAGCATTTTTAACCAGGTTTTAAAAGTAGGTTATGTAAATACACACGTGAAAGTCTGTGTACATATAATTAATCTTGCGTCGCGTAGTTGGTTTTATAATAGTGCAGGTGTGTCATTGGCAGTTACGGTTGCCAGTGATGTAATATAAAGCAGTTGACTTATCTGCTCCAGAACCTCCACGACTTCGGTGCTCTTCAAATTATGTCCTAGAACTTGTATTGATAAAGCCACTGGATGGCGAAGCGTCTACAATAAAAATACCCAGATGTTGCACATTGTACAACTTATCTCTTACTGCATACGAAAGGTGAGAGAAACGTGTCCAGAGATTGAAAATTTAGACACATGTGCAACAGTTGTGTTGCTTTGAAAATAGGTTATACAAGTACACACACATACACGCTTCAAGGACCTGCCTAACATGAGCCAGTAGGCCTGCTGCAGTGTTCCCCTTATGTTTTTATGAGTTGGTGTGTGTTGGACCTGCCTCTGCATGGACCAGTAGCCCTGCAGTGCTCCTCCTTTCTTATATTCTTATATCAGTGGTAGAATTTAAGGATAAGTATGTACAAGAATAGTATGGTAATAAATAGTACAAAATACCGACACAATGGAAAAATAAACACATAAACAGTGTAATGTGATCCTTTATTGACGACGTTTCGCCCACGCAGTGGGCTTTATCGAGTCAAACATCTGTCCGAAACGTTGAGGTTGTCAGTCCCTCATCCTGGAGAAGAGTTCTGAAACAGAAATCTTCTCCAGGATGAGGGACTGACAACCTCAAATCTTCGACTTCACATCTCTACTGCTCCTGCCTACTTTCTGTACTCGACTGAAGAAGCCTACTGTGTAGGCGAAACGTTTCGGATTAAAGATGCCTAACTGTTGTCTATGTGTCTTACCACACCAATTACAAGGCTTCCAATTATGTCCTAGAATTTGTGTTGATAAAGCCACTGGAGGGCGAAACGTCTACAATAAAGATACCCAGATATTGCATATGCCAGGTAGGTAGACCCTCCAGGTATGTCTTAATTTTCTTACAGAGCGGAGACGTGAGGTGTCGTCGCCAGCATCAATGTTACTCTGAGAATTCCCCGGTGGAAATATCTTTTCCGATAAAACGCCGTGAATAGCATTGTCTACCACTGACATTCTTATTCTACCTTCAAAATCTTATTAATAACGTTGTTCTTTCTCTTATAACGAAGTTTAATCATCGTAACTCTGCATCTTGACCTTACAAATATTGTTTCGTAATGTAGTATACTGTACCTTTGACCGGCTTCGAGAGTTTCTCAATAAGAAAAGGCACTTATGTACACTTCAAGACATATATTAGAGTAAACGTTTCGCCACGACTGAAGAAGCCACTCACGGCGAAACGTTTCCTCTAATAAATGTCTTGAGCTGTGCGCAAGTGACTTCCACATTTAGCTAAACACAGGTAATGTCCTGGCACAAGTGCTAGTAGCTGATGCATGATTGTAGTAGTAGTAATGTTTGCGGTATTTAAACGCAAGTGTAGAGAGAGAGAGAGAGAGATTATGATGCCATGTGCATGATTTTCTTTTTTAGGAGTTAGTTTGTGCTTGTAACTTCTACAAAATATACAGGAAGGATGCGTGATATATGGTTGTGTGGGAGAGTTAGAGTGGTTATGTAAGGAGGTGTGGGTGGGAGGGTAAGGTGGTGGTACTCTTAAGGGAGTAAAGAAGAGTGTGTGAGGTTCATTCATCGCGGAGCGGCGGGCGGTAGAGGCGGCGGCGTCTGGCGGGGTTGGCAGACCTGAGCGGAGTAATACTCTCTGGAATGGATTCTGGCTCATCAGTCTTAGCGTAGACCGAGTGAAGGGAGCACGTGTGTCACCGGTGTCTTGCGTACACCGCTCTCCTTTACGCTCGTTCCTCACCAGAACTACCTGGAGATATTGGATTTACGCAGCTTTTAGCAGTCTCGTGATAGGTGAGTCGATTTTCTAACCGGTTATCACAGATTTTTTTTTTTTGAGGGGATAGTGATTTTTTTTTTCGTTTAAACTTTTTAAATGTAAGCGATTGAATCTTTGATGTTTTTTGTGTGTATTACAACAATGAATGAGGGATAATACCCATTGGGTAAGTGTGGGGAAAGGTTTTTCTACAGTCAAACATGTATAACTTTCTAATAGATAAAAGCACAGCTGTGTAAGCGAAGTCTTGAAAAGTATAAGGTTGCTATAGAACACTTGTGTACAGCTCAGGGCACTTGTAGAAGGAAACGTTTCGCCACGTGAAAACGTTTCCTTCTACAACTGCCCTGAGCTGTACACGTGTACTTTCCTGCAGTTTGTCTTAAGAAATAGTGCCAGGTGTGTTACCACCCCGTATGCAAAACTAAAAAAAAAATATTAATATTATTTGTCCAGTACCGAGAGGGCAAACAAAAAATTAGTGCACAAGGTCAGGTGGGGTCAGGTGCCGGTGAGGTCAGTCACCCGTTCTTGTTTTTCCAACAGTAATTCCACATATACACGAACAAGTGACTCAGTACCGGCACTGCCCTCTACGTATCTTGACCCCAGCCCGACCACCCACCCACCCAATTCACCTAATCCCTGTTCATTATATATTCTGTGTATTTTCCATGCGTTGTGTCGCATTATTAATGGCATACAACGCCGTTATTATAGTCACAATACCGTCAAGTTGATGAATAAGTCATGTTCATCACTTTATTGCTAAGTGTTGGCGTGTATTCATTGCCATGCTCTGTATTGAATTGATAAGGTCCAGTCTCAATACACATGTTGCTTATGTGTGTGTTCAGAAACTTTTTTAAGTGTTGGGCAGTTATAGTAGTAACGCGCTCACACACACACACACACACACACACACACACAGGATGCTGCGGCATTTCCCGCCTCTTCACATCTTCGGTTGACTGGTGTAGTTTATCTGGCGTATATGCTGTTAATGCCTTAATGTAATATATTTTTGTTTTTGTCTCTGGCATGGGTATTTCCCTTCCCTCCCCTCCCCTATCCCTTCAAAAAAATCGTCCTAATACTTAAAACTAATGTTAGTTGAGATTTTGGTAATGTACGTTTTTAAGTTCCGGCACCCCCGTGGAGAATATCTACACCTCTGGCTCGTTCATGTGTTTTGAAATGTGTAGACGTTGAAGCTGCATCGAGGAATTGTCTTGCATATGTTGAGGGGGAAAGCGTGGGAGTCAGGTGTGTGGGTGGAACACGTGTAGGTCCGGCGTGCGTTCGCCCACTAACAGCTGGTAATCTTAGAAGTTTAAATTATGTGATCAGGGTCGGTCTTCTGTATGCTTGTGCATTGACTTTACCTTTACCTGTATGTATTTATCTCGCATCGTACGTACAGGTAATGGCAGCACCTTATACGCACTGGAATTATGTACGTCCTGCACTAGTACTTTGGTACCACTGATGTATGTGACTGTGTCAGCCTGGTTCTCATATTATTCTAGTTTTTGTCATCATCGTCTTATGTATCCTTCTGGGAGCAGCAGTAGGGGGTTCAAAGAGGCGTCTGGATGGGTTTGCTGGTGAGAACACTGTCAGAACATAAGATGGCTATGTTAGTGGCCTGGATGGAAGGTTATAGTAGACCTGACGTTTTTGGTACCGCTTAGAGGTAGTGTTATTGAAGCAAGAACCTTAGATAGCATTAAATATAGGTTGGACAGGTACGTGGGGGGTGAAGGGGGACTACCTAGCATGGGCCAGTATACCTATTGCAGAGTTCCTTCGTTCTTCTGAAAAGGGTCAGTGTTAGTGTTTAGAAATGTAATGAAAGTGCTCGGTTTTAAAATCACACTTGTAGTGTGGCATAATTGCCAAAGTTAATTTAACCCATGGGGAGCCTCAGCAGGTGGTGGTGGGGGAGAGATAGTAAGTCTGTTGTGCCACGGTTCTTGGTATAGGAGAAGGCTGGCATTCCCGGTATTGCACACTTGCTCTGCTCAGATACCTCGCCATGTTGGCATCTACTTAGTTTTCCTGTAAAGGTTGCTAATGTATTTTGTAATTGATTGCGGTTACTGGTTTGTTTAGTAGACATACTTTTTTGAGTGGATGGTAGACTTTTCGACAGATTATGACTTGCACGAACAGTTATAATATTTAAATAGCTCTCTCACATACCACTGCAAGTGCTATGATGAAGCCAGGAAACAGAAAGCCGTAATGCAACTTTAGGAGAGTCTATGCACGAGAGGGGGTGGGTGGGGGTAAGTGAAGGCTACGTCAACGTTGCTGGGGGGAGGTCGGTGGGAGGCGCCAAGAAGGCGTTTCTAGGAGCTGCATCTGTTGCGTCATCGCTTTCTCGCTCAGCTGATCCACTACCGGCATATCTGGGCATTGTTTGCATTCGTGGCAGCCTCCTAAGCGCTCACGAATGGTTTTTAGTGCAGTAGTTTGCTGTGACGTTTATATTTTTTTGGATAGCTGTGTTTGGATATTGACTAGAGCGTTTCATCCTGTTTTTGTGTCTTAATTGATGCTGATCCTGCTGTAAATGGTGTGAATATTGGGGAAAAAGTTCTGTTTTAAGAATTAAGCGGTTTTTATTGTATGTGTATTCCAAGGAGGGGATAATTTTGTAAGGTAGAAAACTAGGAAAATGATGGTGATGAGGAATGTGTTTACGCCACTAGAGTCTGTGCGTGGCCTTGGCTGCCTTGTGTGAGTGCGATGACTCGTGTGGCTATTGTTGTTCTCTTATGCTAGCTGCCTCTACACATTACTTCTCCCATACATGTGCAGCACTTGCGTATCTTTATTGATGAAACGCTTCGCCTGCACAGTAGGCTTCTTCAGTCAAATACAGACGCAGCAGGTGTAGTAGTGAAAGGAAGGTGATGTAATCAGTCTAACAACCTGGAGAAGTGTTCAGCTTTATAGAGCTGAACTCTTCTCCAGGTGTATAACTTCTCCAGGTGTATAACCTGGAGATAACCTGAGGGACTGACTACCTCGAAGAATACCGTGGTTGGAACAATTCACAATAAACTCTTTTTTCATTCATATATTTGTCCAACCTATTTTTTAAGTCACCTGGTATATTCTACCACTAAGGCTTAATTTTATGAATTTTTGTTTTAGCTATAGGTTGGGTCAGCGGGCCACTAGCAGCAACAGCCTAGTTGGCCAGGTAAGCGCCCGACAATCCAAGCCCAGGACCGAGCTCTAAGAGTAGAACTCGAAACTCGCCAGTTGTGTATAGGTAAACGTATAGATGTTCGATTTCCTGTTGATGAGTTTGGGTACGACTTGTGCTGCCTTGGAGTGTGTGGCCACGTTGGCGGGGGTGTCCACGTGAATGACTCGTGGGGTCTGATTCACCCTCCTCCCCCCGCGTCCTACCATTCTGTCCATGACTGATGTGAAGAATGAGACACTTGTACAACATATGGGAATCTATTGAGGAAGCATTTCGCCACGGTGGCTTCATCAGTCCAATACAAAGAAGAACGGTGTAAAGAGGAGGAGTTTGAGATAATCAGTCCCTCAGCCTGGAAACTACAGCATATTCTGTTCCACTCATCCACAACTCTATTACCAAACCAGTGCTTTCCTGTATCCTTCCTGAATCCAAATTTTTCCAACTTGAAACCATTGCTGCGAGTCCTGTCTTGGCTAGACCTTCGATCTCACCTGACTCCCACGCTTAGGAGAGTCATTCATCTGTACATTCGACCCATGAAGCTTGCAGCTCTTTGAACGTTTCATTAATGAAAGTTCCTAGTGTTAGAACATAAGAACATAAGAAAGAAGGAACACTGCAGCAGGCCTACTGGCCCATGCGAGGCAAGTCCAAGTCTCCCACCGGCTTAAGCCAATGCCCCGACCCAGCCAGGTCAGGTTACATTCATAAGAAAGAAGGAACACTGCAGCAGGCCTACTTAAGGAAGGAGCACGGCATCTGACCTAGTAGCACAAGCTAGTCAGGACCAACTCACACCCACCCGCACCCACTCATATTTATCTAGCCTATTTTTAAAACTACACGTTTCATTCCCCATTCAGCTTGACGGTAGTTCATACTGATGTGATAATCAAGGTTTCTTCGCTCTGCGTTTACGAATATTTTTACAGCTTGACGCTTTTATTTTTTTATGTTTTTTTTAACACTGGTCATCATAAAAAGAGGAAAACAGATTTACCGTGATTCATGCAATTGCTGTCATGCCAGACATGTGCTGACATCACTGCTCACACGACTCACCTACAGAACATGGCTAGCCATGAGCCAGTAGGCTTGTTGTAGTGTTCTTTTACTTGTTGGACAGTCGTAGAATTTACTTTTTAGTGAATATTCTTTTACTTGTTGGACAGTCGTAGAATTTACTTTTTTAGTGACTATTCTTTTATGGCGTTACTTTTTTTCGTTAGCTTCTTTATTTAACAGGAACTCTTCGTGAAGACACAATGACAATAGTAGTGTGAATTTGGAATGGGTAAACATGCCAGGGTATCGGACACGCCCCTCATGTCTTAAGAACGACATGAGGGGCGTGTCAGATAAGGATGATAGTCCTTGCCTGAACGACGAATAAAGGCTTCACCGAGACTTAGAAGGGTGTGTTCGGTGAGTAGACGAGGCTTCAGATACACGTAGGGTTGGGGATATCAAGTAAAACGAGGCTTCAGATACACGTTAGATTGAGGATGTCTAGCGAGACGAGGCTTCACATAAACGTAAGATTTGGGATGTCTAGTGAGACGAGGTTTCACATACATGTAGGATTGGGGATGTCTAGTGAGACGAGGCTTCGCATACATGTAGGATTGGGGATGTCCAATGAGGAGACGAGGCTTCAGATACATACACTTAAGATTGGGGATGTCCGGTAACTAGGATAGGTGATTCAGAGTTATGTACCCAGGCAGTGAGGAGAATGCTTGCCCAGAGTACCACGTGAGCACACCAACCATTGATCTTCCAGGTGCCGCCTCTAGCCTCGCCTTCCCGCCAAAACTCGCTCACTCCCATAAACTTGCCCTTTCCCGCCAAAGTTCACACTTTCCCACCAAAAAAATGACATCGCGTCAGGTTTTCCTAATTTATATGAATCTCGTTTAATAATAATAGTTATAGTAATAATAATTAACAATAAAAATAATAGTAATAATGCTAATAAAAATAACTAATGATAATAATTAATAATACAGATAATTACTACTGCTAATAATAAAATAATAATAACTAATAATGCTAATAATAATAATTAATAAAAATTACTACTACTAATAATACTAACTAAAAATCCGCACATAGATAAAAAAATCTTACGATGACTTTCGAACCCTCTGACACCTCGCCAAATCAGTGTACACAAGTAATAATGTTTACAGAAGCACACAGTGGACTTTATCTCCCATATAAAGCATATAGACGGAGGTAGGGGAGTGTGTCTGAATCCACGAGAGCTGCTGGCGTTTCAAACTGCACCCATCTGAAGGTGGCAGAGAGAGAGAGAACATGTCCGACATGCCTAGGCATGCTAGTGGCATTTGTAATTACATTTTCATGTGCAAGGATGATACATATTAAGCAGATTGGCAGAAGGTTTCACCATGTTGGGCAGCGGTCGGGAGAGAGAGAGCGCCTCACCATGACTGTGCCAAGACCTGCACTTTTTTTCGTGCCGTAAATGAAGCGAAACATCAACAGTGTGTTGTTATATGGTGGTGATGGAAGACATACACGTTTCTCTCATCCCATCGGTACATTGTGGGGATAACAAAAAAGGCACAATACCGTGACTGGAACAATACACACACAACCCGCACATATAAAAGAGAGGAGCTTACGACGACGTTTCGGCCCGACTTGGACCATTTACAAAGTCACACTAACACACAGAGACAGAGGAGGGGTATTTATAGGCAGGCAGACAGGGGAGGGTACAAGAGAGTGGGGAAATGTAGGAGTAGTGGTAGTAGTGGTAGTAGTAAAGGTAGTAGAGTAGACAGTCATATGGGAAGGAGCACTGCTATGAGGCTAGCGGCCCGCAAGGGGGGTACGAGAGGGAAGAAAAGCGAAAAAATGAAGGAAAATACAAGGCAAAAGAAAGAACAGAAAGAAAGGAAAACCCAAGGAGAAAAAAGGAGAAGGGGGAAGATAAGACAGGGAAGGAATCAGGTTAAGTCACGGGTGTTCTGAAGTTTAGAGCATTTAACAATGTAATGAGAGAGGAAAGCATCAACAGAGACAAAGCCAGGGCTAAGATTCATACAGGGAAAGTTGTGTATAAGGGAGGATTCAACCAGGCGGCGACTATGAAAGTTAGACGTAGGGTAGACAGTTTTAGCAGAAGACCAATCAATGGGATGACTGTGATCTCTGACATGACAGAAAAGAGCATTATTAGTGTCGGCAAGCCTAACACTATTTTTGTGCTCCCTGAGTCTGTCAGAAAGAGATCGGCCAGTTTCTCCGAAGTACTGAAGAGGACAGGAGGAGCAAGAAATAGAGTAGACACCAGGAGAATCTGTGGAGGTAGGGAGGTATGAACTAGATTAGTGCGAAGAGTGTTAGTTTGGCGAAAGGTAAGTTTGATGTCTAAGGAACGGAGAGAGTTGCTGAGATTAGAGAGACCAGAGATGTAGGGAAGGCAGAGGACTGGAGAGTTCTCAGGAGTAGAGGGTTTAGGAGAGAAGAAAGTCCGTTTAGCACGAGAGAAAGCAGAGTCTATGAAATGGGAAGGGTAGCCCAGGCGGGAAAAAGAATTATGAAGAGTGGAAATTTCTGCTTCAAGAAACTGAGGATCACAGATGCGGAGAGCACGGAGAAAGAGGGAGATAAGAACACTCTTCTTGACAGAGGAGGCATGATAAGAGAAGTAATGAATGTACATGCCACTGTGCATAGGCTTGCGGTACACGGAGAAGGCAAAACCTGTAACTGAACGGTGGACATGAACATCAAGGAAAGGAAGCAAAGAATTAGATTCCCAATCAGCTTTAAACTTAATGGAAGGGGCAAGATTATTAAGAGCATCAAGAAAAGGTTGGAAGAGACTTAAGTCATGAGGCCAAAGAGCAAAGATGTCATCTACATAGCGGAGCCAGAGTGAAGGACGTACATCAATAGTGGGAAGAAGAACAGTCTCGAAGTATTCCATATAAAGATTAGCAAGAACAGGAGATAGAGGAGAGCCCATAGCGACACCAAAGGTTTGAGAATAATATTTACCTTGAAAGGAAAAGGAGTTAGAGTCCACGCAAAGTCGGATAAGATCAAGAAAGACATCAGTAGGTATTTTCCTTCATTTTTTCGCTTTTCTTCCCTCTCGTACCCCCCTTGCGGGCCGCTAGCCTCATAGCAGTGCTCCTTCCCATATGACTGTCTACTCTACTACCTTTACTACTACCTTACTACTACCACTACTACCACTACTCCTACTTTTCCCCCACTCTCTTGTACCTCCCTGTCTGCCTGCCTATAAATACCCTTCCTCTGTCTCTGTGTGTTAGTGTGACTTTGTAAATGGTCCAAGTCGGGCCGAAACGTCGTCGTAAGCTCCTCTCTTTTATATGTGCGGGTTGTGTGTGTATTGTGGGGATAAAATATAGCTACTGTGTCCCCCTCCCCTCTCACTTTCCACGATGGGTTTCCCCTGTCACTTTCCATCACACAGGAAGGATGGGTTTCCCCTGTCACTTTCCATCATCACACAGGAAGGATGGGTTTCCCCTGTCACTTTCCATCATCACACAGGAAGGATGGGTTTCCCCTGTCACTTTCCATCACACAGGAAGGATGGGTTTTCCCTGTCACTTTCCATCACACAGGATGGGTTTTCCCTGTCACTTTCCATCACAGGATGGGTTTCCCCTGTCACCCATCCATCACACAGGATGGGTTTCCCCTGTCACTTTCCATCAGGATGGGTTTCCTCTGTCACTTTCCATCACAGGATGGGTTTCCCCTGTCACCCATCCATCACACAGGATGGGTTTCCCCTGTCACTTTCCATCACACAGGATGGGTTTCCCTTGTCACTTTCCATCACAGGATGGGTTTCCCCTGTCACCCATCCATCACACAGGATGGGTTTCCCCTGTCACTTTCCATCACACAGGATGGGTTTCCCTTGTCACTTTCCATCACAGGATGGGTTTCCCCTGTCACCCATCCATCACACAGGATGGGTTTCCCCTGTCACTTTCCATCACACAGGATGGGTTTCCCTTGTCACTTTCCATCACACAGGATGGGTTTCCCTTGTCACTTTCCATCACACGATGTGCTTCTATTTTGCACTTCCTCCTATGTTATGTTAATGTATAGATTTAGGACCAGGACCCCCAAGCAGCCTGATCCACCGTGAGGCCTGGGCAAGGATCGGGCCGCGGGGGCGTTGGCCCCCGGAACACCCTCCAAGTAAACTTCAGGTAGATAATGCCGCACTTCTCCCCAAGCACCAGACGAGCCTGGCCCATGGCCGGGCTCAGAGAGTAGATACTCTCGAAACTCTTCAAAGGTATATCAAAGGTATATCAGAGAGCTCGGCTGGTTCTCGGGTGGGGAGTGTTGAGTGATGTTTCAGCTCACCAGACATACCTGTGGTCCAGAACGCCATTTTTCACTCGGCAGTCGGCATTTGCGGCATTTTATTCATCGTCTGGCTTGTTTTTACGCGGCACCGCCAGTGGTGTGCAGGTTGGCGACCTCCACGACCTTAACTAGGCCACCTGTATTACTTAACATGGGTTGACAAGCACAGGTTGTTATGTTGGCTAGTACAGGTGCCCAGCGAGTCTGCATAGGTGTTAATGCAGGTTTCTGCGGTAATGTGAAGTATATAAAATAAGGTGTTCGTAAAATTATAGAGCACATTTTTCACTAAACCTTATTTTATAAACTTCACATTATGCAGCGCTCCATCCTTCCTAAGTGGATGTGACTTGGACCTGATATCTTCGGCCAGTAGATGGCTTGGACCTGCCTAGCATGGTCCTGCTGCAGTGCTCCTTTCTTATGTTCTTATTTAAGCAAGTACTGGCGTGGAGTGCACACCTAATTGTGATTGCAGGGGTCGTGTCTCAGCTCCTGACCCCGCCTCTGTTGGCTTTTACTGGTTTACTCCAGGCTTTGAGCCTACCATGGCTTCTGCGTCTACCATTTCACTAAGTCGTCCCACTGTCTCACCATTCTAAGGCTAAAAAAGTATTTCCTAACATACTTCCCATGTATAAGGGGGAAGGGGGAGGTCAACAGATCACTAGCTTTCTTCAAGAGGGAACTCAGATTCCTCAAAATAGTTCTTGATCAGTTGGGTTGTGGTGCATACGTTGGACTACAGGTGGCTGGCACTTGCAGTTTGATCGGTCAGGCCGGCATCCAGGAGGCCTGGTCTGGGACCGGGCCAGGGTCCTGACCAGGGTCCTAACGCTGGTGTCAGCGAGGTCTTCCTGCCTGATCAGTGCACTCAGTACGGTACTGCAGGCCTCAAGACAGTCTTATTCACGGGAACCACACGCAGTTGTCTCGTAGGTCATACCCTCACCTCTGACACTAGTTTCGTTGCATACCTTTACACCTTTTCCAGTTACTTTACATGCTCTACCATATGTGGGTACCATACTGGCGCTGCATACTCAAGATGGGCCTGACGTGCTGTGTATAAGGTCGTGGGTGCTTCCTTATTGGTGTTTACTGAGAGCTCCCTTAATATTTGCTAGTCTCGAGTTTGCTACAGTGGTTACCCGGGTGATGTCTGATGGGGTGGGGGGATTGCAGTGAGTCTAAACAGGTGAACCTAGAAAGCACAAGTGTGGAGGGAGTGTTCATTAAACTTAGCAGTTACAGGTGTGGAGGGAGTGTTCAGCTAAGCGTAGCAATCACAGGTGTGAAGTGAGTCTGCATGATTAAATTTAGCAAGCACAGGTGTGGACATACAAACACCGCCCCATGTGTGTGTGAG
The DNA here is from genome assembly GCA_009830355.1 of Cherax destructor. NCBI lineage: Eukaryota > Metazoa > Arthropoda > Malacostraca > Decapoda > Parastacidae > Cherax > Cherax destructor. The sequence continues at coordinate 22,445 of WNWK01020120.1, read as the reverse complement.
CTCACGTGATGCAAGGCGTTGGGTATCGATTCTCCATGTGGGTGTGTGGGTGTGTGTGTGTGTGCAATCGACAGCTTCTGCAGTGACCATGGGAAGTCTGTGCATAGCAGTGACGCCCGCAGGACCAACCCTGCTGCAACCATGGTGTGTGGAGCCTCAGTACAGCTCAGTGGCATGGAGATAGATGGACTTGCCTAGCAGCAGGACCTACTGGCCCATGCTAGGCAGGTCCAACTCACCCACCCACATCCACTCATGTATAACCTATTTTTAAAACTCATAAAGAGGAACACTGAAGCAGGCCATCCAGCCCACATTAGGCAGGTCCTCCTTAAACCCAAACCCATTAACAAAATTATTTGCCCAACATTATCAGTGCTACCTAAGGAATAAGCTTTGATAACCCTATTAAAGTCACAAAGTTCTCGCTTCACTCACATTATCTTGTAATTTTATCCCCTCATCCACAACTTTCTTGGCCAGGCTAATATTTTCCTATATCCTCTCTGAAGCTCTACTTGTCCAGCTTGAGCTCATTGCTATTTGTATCTATAAGCTGTCTGTAACTTTCGCCCACTCCCTAGGCGAAACTCCGTCAATAAAGACCATTGCCTTCTTTTTCACTTTGGATCCTACAATCTTCCGCTCTCATTCCTCAGGCTTTGTATGATCTTGAAGGGTTTAGCGCTTCCTTATTATTGTTGTGGTCATCATTGGGTTGCATTTTACAGCAAGAGCCTGGTTGACCAGTCAAGCACCAGACGAGCCTGACCCAAAGCTGGGCTAACAGAGGTATATATTATATGTGTGGGGGGGATATGCCTAGTTGATTATCAGTATTTTAATATCTTTCTACTCGAGAGTTGAGCATGTGTTTTTTCCTTGTTACAGGACCGGTTGTGGTTGACAGGCAGCGATATGTTGGAACTGGATCCGGAGGCGGAGTGGTGCCAAGAGGGTCCGACTCTCTCCAACGACATCTGGAAGAAGTTTGAATTGCTGCTAACACCGCCTCGTTCTCCCCTGAGGGACGCGGAAGACCTCAACATGATTCTCAGCTGCAACATGGAATTCAACATGGATCCCATACCCAGCTCCCTTGAGCTACCGCTCTTGGAAGATGATGATGAAATCTACGTCGATTTGGAGTCTATAGACTCGATGGAAAGTGGGTTGATGAGCGGTGTACCTTGTACTCACGGACTAGGACGAGGCACTTGCACCAGCTGTACGCAGCTGGCACTTGCTGGCTCTGAGCTGAGACATGACTGCATGTGGGTAGGCACTTGTACTGCCGAGGCTCACAGTCACACACACTACCATCACCCCCGCACACACAAGGACTCCGGTTCACAGTTAACAGAACTTCTCATGGATTCTTCTTCAGAAGCGACGCCTGACGTAGCCGCAGGTTTCACCTACATAGATGACCTACACGCTGTCGACGACGTTGAAAACACACACGATGACGAGGAAGTTAGTCTGCACCACCAGTTCTCCACTCACCACACCGCACGTCCAGACACGCCCTCTGAGTCCTCTGAAACAGACACTGACGAGGACAATGACGATGACCAAGGCAGGGAAGAGTACCGTGCCTACCACCGGGAAGAAACAAGTTTCATTGGAGTACACGTCGACCACTGCTACCACGCCTTGAGAGTACCATCACCTACCACGTCCTTATCCCCATCGTCTTCAAATGGTCACTACAGCGCCTCCTCGTTTCCACATACTCCCTCAGACTCTGGTGAGTGTCTCAGAGCTGTAGATCATTTGTACTTGGAATCAGAGTATCATCGGTGTCCCCTATTTTATTACTCACCCCATATTGTTCATAACAATAGGTGAAACCACTAGATCGTAGCAATAGATGAAACCACTAGATCGTAGCAATAGATGAAACCACTAGATCGTAGCAATAGATGAAACCACTAGATCGTAGCAATAGGTGAAACCACTAGATCGTAGCAATAGATGAAACCACTAGATCGTAGCAATAGATGAAACCACTAGATCGCAGCAATAGATGAAACCACTAGATCGTAGCAATAGATGAAACCACTAGATCGCAGCAATAGATGAAACCACTAGATCGTAGCAATAGATGAAACCACAGATCGTAGCAATAGATGAAACCACTAGATCGCAGCAATAGATGAAACCACTAGATCGCAGCAATAGATGAAACCACTAGATCGTAGCAATAGATGAAACCACTAGATCGTAGCAATAGATGAAACCACTAGATCGCAGCAATAGATAAAACCACTAGATCGTAGCAATAGATGAAACCACTAGATCGAGCAATAGATGAAACCACTAGATCGCAGCAATAGATGAAACCACTAGATCGCAGCAATAGATGAAACCACTAGATCGTAGCAATAGATAAACCACTAGATCGTAGCAATAGATGAAACCACTAGATCGCAGCAAAGATGAAACCACTAGATCGCAGCAATAGATGAAACCACTAGATCGTAGCAATAGATGAAACCACTAGATCGTGCAATAGATGAAACCACTAGATCTAGCAATAGATGAAACCACTAGATCGCAGCAATAGATGAAACCACTAGATCAGCAATAGAGAAACCACTAGATCGTAGCAATGATGAAACCACTAGATCGTAGCAATAGATGAAACCACTAGGTCAGAGTAGTAGATGTAAGACCTGCAGGTAGCTTGTGTTAGGCAGGTCCTGCAGGTAGGTGTTCTAGCTTGTGTTAGGCAGGTCCTGCAGGTAGGTCTTCTAGCTTGTGTTAGGCAGGTCCTGCAGGTAGGTGTTAGGCAGGTCCTGCAGGTAGGTGTTCTAGCTTGTGTTGGGCAGGTCCTGCAGGTAGGTCTTCTAGTTTTGTGTTAGGCAGGTCCTGCAGGTAGGGTGTTAGGAGGTCCTGCCTCATGAATACAAATTGTACATGTAACTAATTTTAGAGGCAAAACACTTGCTTCTGTGGCTCTCTCATCCACAGGTATTGCCAGTATGCTAGTCAGGTGGCCTTGTTAACCTGCTCTAAAAATATTTTTATGACTCCTAAGTTTGAAGTGTCTGTAATGTTGGCAAACACGTAAACACTTTTTCCCGCTAGAATAAGATCCTGTTAACAACACGTTTGTGTTTAAAAAATTGTTTACATCATTTATAGTGAAATTAAATCTGAGGTGAACTTGGTGATGATAAAATCATAGTAGCGTGGGCTCACAGCCAGGCACTGGGGTTTGATTCTGGGTGGGGCTGAGATAAACAAGAATGTTATAATCCTGCTGCCCCTACACTTAGCGGTAAATTCAACAGCGTTAAACCCAGAAAACTTTTTTGCTATTTGACAGCACCACCTTGGTCTTGTGAGGTCTCCCATGCACCACCTTGGTCTTGTGAGGTCTCCCATGCACCACCTTGGTCTTGTGAGGTCTCCCATGCACCACCTTGGTCTTGTGAGGTCTCCCATGCACCACCTTGGTCTTGTGAGGTCTCCCATGCACCACCTTGGTCTTGTGAGGTCTCCCATGCACCACCTGGCCCTTTTGAGGTCTCCCATGCACCACCTTGGTCTTGTGAGTCTCCATGCACCACCCCTTTGGGCTTGTGAGGTCTCCCATGCACCACCTTGGTCTTGTGAGGTCTCCCATGCACCACCTTGGTCTTGTGGTCTCCCATGACCACCTTGGCTTGTGGGTCTCCCATGCACCACCTTTGGGCTTGTGAGGTTCCCATGCACCACCTTGGTCTTGTGAGGTCTCCCAGGCACCACCTTGGTCTTGTGAGGTCTCCCATGCCCCACCTTGGTCTTGTGAGGTCTCCCATGCACCACCTTGGTCTTGTGAGGTCTCCCATGCACCACCTTGGGTCTTGTGAGGCTCCCAGGCACCACCTTGGTCTTGTGAGGTCTCCCGGCACCCCGGGCTTGTGGGCTCCCATGCCCCCTTGGCTTGTGAGGTCTCCCAGGGGCCCCGGGCTTGTGATTCCCCTGCACCACCTTGGTCTTGTGAGGTCTCCCTGCACCACCTTGGTCTTTGGGGCCCCCGGCCCACCTTTTGGCTTTGAGGTCTCCCATGCACCACCTTTTGGGTTTTAGGTCTCCCCGCACCCCTTTTGGCTTGTGAGGTCTCCCAACCCCCCTTTTCTGGTGAGTTCAAGACACAGTCTGGTGAGTCTCAAGACACGCTCTGGTGAGTCTCAAGACACTAGTCTGGTGAGTCTCAGACAAGTCTGGTGAGTCTCAAGACACTGTCTGGTGAGTCTCAATACACATGTCTGGTGAGTCTCAAGACACAGTCTGGTGAGTCTCAAGACACTGTCTGGTGAGTCTCAAGACACTGTCTGGTGAGTCTCAAGACACTGTCTGGTGAGTCTCAAGACACAGTCTGGTGAGTCTCAAGACACTGTCTGGTGAGTCTCAAGACACTGTCTGGTGAGTCTCAAGACACAGTCTGGTGAGTCTCAAGACACAGTCTGGTGAGTCTCAAGACACAGTCTGGTGAGTCTCAAGACACTGTCTGGTGAGTCTCAAGACACTGTCTGGTGAGTCTCAATACACAGTCTGGTGAGTCTCAAGACACAGTCTGGTGAGTCTCAAGACACGTCTGGTGAGTCTCAAGACACTGTCTGGTGAGTCTCAAGACACTAGTGAGTCTCAAGACACTGTCTGGTGAGTCTCAAGACACAGTCTGGTGAGTCTCAAGACACTGTCTGGTGAGTCTCAAGACACAGTCTGGTGAGTCTCAAGACACAGTCTGGTGAGTCTCAATACACAGTCTGGTGAGTCTCAAGACACAGCCTGGTGAGTCTCAAGACACTGTCTGGTGAGTCTCAAGACACAGTCTGGTGAGTCTCAAGACACAGTCTGGTGAGTCTCAAGACACTGTCTGGTGAGTCTCAAGACACTGTCTGGTGAGTCTCAAGACACAGTCTGGTGAGTCTCAAGACACAGCCTGGTGAGCCTCAAGACACGTCTGGTGAGTCTCAAGACACAGTCTGGTGAGTCTCAAGACACGTCTGGTAGCTAAACACTTGGTGAGTCTCAACACAGTCTGGTGAGTCTCAAGACACTCTGGTGTCAGAGTCTCAAGACACAGTCTGGTGAGTCTCAAGACACTGGTGAGTCTCAAGACACAGTCTGGTGAGTCTCAAGACACTGTCTGGTGAGTCTCAAGACACAGTCTGGTGAGTCTCAAGACACAGTCTGGTGAGTCTCAAGACACAGTCTGGTGAGTCTCAATACACAGTCTGGTGAGTCTCAAGACACTGTCTGGTGAGTCTCAAGACACTGTCTGGTGAGTCTCAAGACACAGTCTGGTGAGTCTCAAGACACAGTCTGGTGAGTCTCAAGACACAGTCTGGTGAGTCTCAAGACACAGTCTGGTGAGTCTCAATACGTCTGGTGAGTCTCAGACACAGTCTGTGAGTCTCAAGAATCTGGAGTCTCAACAGTCTGGTGAGTCTCAAGACACAGTCTGGTGAGTCTCAAGACACAGTCTGGTGAGTCTCAAGACACTGTCTGGTGAGTCTCAAGACACTGTCTGGTGAGTCTCAAGACACAGCTGGTGAGTCTCAAGACACAGTCTGGTGAGTCTCAAGACACTGTCTGGTGAGTCTCAATACACAGTCTGGTGAGTCTCAAGACACAGTCTGGTGAGTCTCAATACACAGTCTGGTGAGTCTCAATACACAGTCTGGTGAGTCTCAAGACACAGTCTGGTGAGTCTCAAGACACAGTCTGGTGAGTCTCAGTTTGATCAAGACACGCGGTGAGTTCAAGACACTCTGGGAGTCTCAAGACACTCTGGTGAGTCTCAAGACACTGTTGTGAGTCCAGACACGTCTGGTGAGTCTCAAGACAGTCTGGTGAGCTGACACAGTCGGTGAGTCTCAAGACACGTCTGGTGAGTCTCAGACACAGCTGGTGAGTCTCAAGACACTGTCTGGTGAGCTCAAGACACAGCTGGTGAGTCTAAGACACAGTCTGGTGAGTCTCAAGACACAGTCTGGTGAGTCTCAAGACACAGTCTGTGAGTCTCAAGACACTGTCTGGTGAGTTTCAAGACACAGTCTGGTGAGTCTCAAGACACGTTGGTGAGTCTCAAGACACAGTCTGGTGAGTCTCAACACAGTCTGGTGAGTCTCAAGACACAGTCTGGTGAGTCTCAAACACGCTGGTGAGCTCAAGACACGTCTGGTGAGCTCAAGACAGTCTGGTGAGTCTCAAGACACGTCTGGTGAGTCTCAAACACAGTCTGGTGAGTCTCAAGACACGTCTGGTGAGTCTCAAGACACTGTCTGGTGAGTCTCAAGACAGTCTGGTGAGTCTCAAGACACGTCTGGTGAGTCTCGACACGTCTGGTGAGTCTCAAACACAGCCCTGGTGAGTCTCAAGACACTGTCTGGTGAGTCTCAAACACAGTCTGGTGAGTCTCAAACAGTCGTGAGTCTCAAGACACAGGTGAGTCTCAAGACACAGTCTGGTGAGTCTCAAGACACTGTCTGGTTGAGTCTCAAGACACAGTCTGTGAGCTCAAGACACGCTGGTGAGTCTCAAGACATCTGGAGTTCAAACAAGTTGGTGAGTCTCAAGACACAGTCTGGTGAGCTCAAGACACTGTCTGGTGAGTCTCAAGACACAGTCTGGGTGAGTCTCAAGACACGTCTGGTGAGTCTCAAGACACAGTCTGGTGAGTCTAGCATCACAGCCGGTGAGTCTCAAGACACGCCTGGTGAGCTCAAGACACAGTCTGGTGAGTCCTCAAGACACGCTGGTGAGTCTCAAGACACGTCTGCGAGTCTCAAGACACAGTCTGGTGAGTCTCAAGACACAGTCTGGTGAGTCTCAAGACACAGTCTGGTGAGTCTCAAGACACTGTCTGGTGAGTCTCAAGACACAGTCTGGTGAGTCTCAAGACACGTCCTGGTGAGTCTCAAGACACAGTCTGATGAGTCTCAAATCACAGTCTGGTGAGTCTCAACACGCTGTGAGTCTCAAGACACGTCTGGTGAGCTCAAGACACGTCTGGTGAGTCTCAACACAGTCTGGAGTCTAAACACAGTCTGGTGAGTCTCAAGACACAGTCTGGTGAGTCTCAGACACCTGGTGAGCTCAAGCACAGTTGTGAGTCTCAAGCACAGTCTGGGAGTCTCAGCATTGTGAGTCTCAACACAGTCTGGTGAGTCTCAAGACACAGTCTGGTGAGTCTCAAGACACTGCCTGGTGAGTCTCAAGACACAGCCTGGTGAGCCTCAAGACACAGCCTGGTGAGCCTCAAGACACTGCTCTGGTGAGTCTGAAGACAGCTGCGAGTCTCAGACAAGCTGGTGAGCCCTCAAGACACGTCTGTGAGTATCAAGACACAGTCTGTCGAAGTCTAAGACAGTCTGGTGAGTCTCAATACACAGCCTGGTGAGTCTCAAGACACAGCTTGGTGAGCTCAGACACTGTCTGGTGATTCTCAAACACAGTCTGGTGAGTCTCAAGACACAGCCTGGTGAGTCCCCACACAGTCTGGGAGTTCCAATACACAGTCTAGAGTTCAAGACACAGCCTGGTGAGTCTCAAGACAAGTGGTGAGTCTCAGCACAGCTGTGAGTCTTAAGACACTGTCTGGTGAGTCTCAAACACTTCTGGTGAGTCTCAAGACACAGCTGGAGCTCAAGACACAGCTGGTGAGCCTCAAGACACGTCTGAGTGAGTCTCAAGACACTGTCTGGTGAGTCTCAAGTATATACCTGGTGAGTCTCAAGACTAAGTCTGGTGAGTCTCAACATCTGTGAGTCTCAAACACGTCTGGTGAGTTTCAAGACACGTCTAGAGTCTCAAAGACACTCTTCGTGAGTCTCAATACACTGTCTGGTGAGTTTCAAGACACAGTCTGGTGAGTCTCAAGACACTCTATGGTGAGTCTCAAGACACTGTCTGGTGAGTCTCAGGACACTGTCTGGTGAGTCTCAAGACACTGTCTGGTGAGTCTCAATACACAATCTGGTGAGTCTCAAGACACAGTCTGGTGAGTCTCAAGACACAGTCTGGTGAGTCTCAATACACAGTCTGGTGAGTCTCAATACACAGTCTGTGAGTCTTCAAGACACAGCTCTGGTGAGTTTCAAGACACAGTCTGGTGAGTCTCAAGACACGTCTCGGTGAGTCTCAAGACACTGTCTGGTGAGTCTCAAGACACTGTCTGGTGAGTCTCAAGACACAGTTTGTGAGCTCAAGACACAGTGGTGAGTCTCAAGACACGTCTGGTGAGTCTCAAGACACAGTCTCGTGAGTTCAATAGCCTCTGGTGAGATCTCAAGACAGTCTGGTGAGTGTCAAGACACAATCTGGTGAGTCTCAATACACTGTCTGAGTGTTAATCACACAGTCTGGTGAGTTAAAACTTCTGGTGAGTCTCACACACTGCTGGTGAGTTCAAGACACAGTCTGGTGAGTCTCAAGAACTCTCTGGTGAGTCTCAAGACACTGCTGAGCCGGACACTGGTGAGGTCTCAAGACACAGTCTGGTGAGTCTCAAACACTCTGGTGAGTCTCAAGACACAGTCTGGTGAGTCAGCACAGTCTGTGAGTATCCACACAGCTCTGGTGAGTCTCAAGACATCTCTGGTGAGTCTCAAGACACGTCTGGTGAGTCTCAGACACGTCTGGTGAGTCTCAAGACACGCTTGGTGAGTCTCAAACACAGTCTGAGCTCAAGACACAGTCTGGTGAGTCTCAAGACACTAGTGAGTCTCAGCATCGTGCCTGGTGAGTCTCAAGACACTAGTGAGTCTCAAGAGAATTGTCTGGTGAGTCTCAGACAGTCTGGTGAGTCTCAGACACTGCTGTGAGTCTCAAGACACAGTCTGGTGAGTCTCAATACACTGTCTGGTGAGCTCCAAGACACTGTTTGTGAGTTTCAAGACACAGTCTGGTGAGTCTCAAGACACTGTCTGGTGAGATTCAAGACACTGTCTGGTGAGATCCAATACACAGTCTGGGTGAGTCTCAAGACACTGTTCTGGTGATCTCAAGACACTGTCTGGTGAGACTCAATCACAGTCTGGTGAGTCTCAAGACACAGCCTGGTGAGCTCAAGACACAGTCTGGTGAGTCTCAAGACACAGTCTGGGTGAGTCTCAAGAACAGTCTGGTGAGTCTCAAGACACAGTCTGGTGAGTCTCAAGACACTGTTCTGGGTGAGTCTCAGACAGTCGGTGAGTCTCACACAGTCTGGTGAGTCTCAAGACACGTTGTGAGTCTCAAGACAGTCTGGTGAGTCTCATACACAGGTCTGGTGAGCTCCAAGACAGAGTCGGTGAGTCTCAAGACACAGTCTGGTGAGCTCAAGACACTGGGTGAGTCTCAAGACACTGTCTGGTGAGCCTCAAGACACTGTCTTGTGAGTTCAAACACTGTCTGGCAGAGTCTCAAGACACTGCTCTGGTGAGACTCGACACTGTCTGGTGAGACTCAAACACAGTTGTGAGTCTCAAGACACTGTCTGGTGATTCTCAAGACACTGTCTGGTGAGACTTCAATACACAGCCTGGTGAGTCTAAGACACGTCTGGTGAGCTCAAGACACAGTCTGAGTCTCAAGACACAGTCTGGTGAGTCTCAAGAAACAGCTGGGAGTCTCAAGACACAGTCTGTGAGTCTCAAGACATGTCTGGTGAGTCTCAAGACACAGTCTGGTGAGTCCAACACAGCTCTGGTGGTCTCAAGACACGTCTGGGAGTCTCAAGCCTGTCTGGGAGTCTCAAACAGTCTGGTGAGCTCAAGACACGTCTGGTGAGTCTAAAGACAAAATCTGGTAGTCTCAAACACGTCTGGTGAGTTTCAAGCACAGTCGGTGAGTCTCAAGACCCCTTCTGGTGAGTTCAAACACTGTCTGGTGAGTTTCAAGCACAGTTGGGTGAGTCTCAAGACACTTTTGGTGAGTCTCAAGACACTGTCGGGTGAGTCTCAGGACACTGTCTGGTAGTCTCAAGACACTGTCTGGTGGTCTCAATAAAAATCTGGTGAGCCCAAGACACATCTGGTGAGTCACCAGCAGTGTCTTGGACTCACAAGTCTTGAGACTCACAGACGTGTTTGAGCTCACAGTTGGCTCACCGTGTCTTGAGACTCCCAGACGTGTCTTGAGACTCACCAGACTGTGTATTGAGACTCACCAGACTGTGTCTGGAGCTCCCGACTTTCTTGAGACTCACGAGACTGGTCTTGAGACTCACCAGACTGTAACTAACTGTAGAGACTCACAGACTGTTCTAGACTCACCGACTGTGTTTGAGACTCACCAGACAGTGTCTTGAGACTCACCAGACTGTGTCTTGAGACTCACCAGACGTGTCTTGAGACTCACAGAGTGTCTTGAGACTCACAGACTGTGTCTTGAGACTCACCAGACTGTTTGAGACTCACCAGACTGTGTCTTGAGACTCACCAGACAGTGTTTTGAGTCTCACCGTGGAGCTCAACTGTGTCTTGAGACTCACGACAGTGTCTGAGACTCACCAGACTGTTGAGACTCACCAGACTGTTTTGAGACTCACGACAGTTGGCTAGATGTTGAGACTCACCGACTGTGTCTGAGACTCACCAGACGTTCTTGAGCTCACCAGACTGTGTTTCACACAGACGTGTCTGAGACTCACAGACGTCTTGAGACTACAGACTGTGTTTGAGCTCACCAGACGTGTCTAGACTCACAGCTGTCTTGAGACTCACCAGACAGTGTCTTGAGTCTCACCAGACTGTGTATTGAGACTCACCAGACTGTGTCTGGAGACTCACCAGACTGTCTTGAGACTCACCAGACTGTGTCTTGAGACTCACCAGACTGTGTCTTGAGACTCACCAGACTGTGTCTTGAGGCTCACCAGACTGTGTCTTGAGACTCACCAGACTGTGTCTTGAGACTCACCAGACAGTGTCTTGAGGCTCACCAGACTGTGTCTTGAGACTCACCAGACTGTGTCTTGAGACTCACCAGACTGTGTCTTGAGACTCACCAGACTGTCTTGAGACTCACCAGACTGTGTCTTGAGACTCACCAGACTGTCTTGAGACCACTGATTGTGTCTTGAGCTCACCAGACTGTGTCTTGAGACTCACCAGACTGTGTCTTGAGACTCACTAGACAGTGTTCTTAGGCTCACCAGACTGTGTCTTGAGACTCACCAGACTGTGTCTTGAGGCTCACAGACTGTCTTGAGGCTCACTAGACTGTGTCTTGAGACTCACCTGACATGTGTCTTGAGCTCACAGACTGTGTCTTGAGACTCACCAGATTTGTCTTGAGACTCACAGACAGTGTCTTGAGACTCACAGACTGTTTTGAGACTCACCAGCAGTGTCTTGAGACTCACAGACTGTGTCTTGAGACTTCATCAGACTTGTTTGAGATCACCAGACGTGTCTTGAGGCTCACCAGACGTGTCTTGAGACTCAGACAGTGTCTTGTGACTCACCAGACAGTGTCTTGAGACTCACCAGACGTTGTCTTGAAGACTCACAACAGTGTCTTGAGACTCACCAGACTGTGTCTTGAGTCTCACCAGACAGTGTCTTGGACTCACCACAGTGTCTTGAGACTCACGCAGTGTCTTGAGACTCCAGACAGTGTCTTGTGACTCACCAGACAGTGTCTTGTGACTCACCAGACAGTGTCTTGTGACTCACCAGACAGTGTCTTGATGACTCACCAGACGTGTCTTGGACTCACCAGACATGTCTTGTGACTCACCAGACAGTGTCTTGTGACTCACCAGACTGTGTCTTGTAGACTGACCAGACATTGTCTTGTGACTCCAGACAGTGTCTTGTGACTCACCAGACAGTGTCTTGAGACTCACCAGACTGTGTCTTGAGTCTCACCAGACTGTGTCTTGAGACTCACCAGACTCTGTCTTGAGACTCACTAGACAATGTCTTGTGGCTCACCAGACTGTGTCTTGAGGCTCACCAGACTGTCTTGTGACACCAGATTGTGTCTTGAGTCTCACCAGACTGTGTCTTGAGTCTCACCAGACTGTGTCTTGAGACTCACTAGACAGTGTCTTGAGTCTCACCAGACTGTGTCTTGAGACTCACCAGTCAGTGTCTTGAGGCTCATCAGACTGTGTCTTGAGGCTCATTAGACTCTGTCTTGAGACTCACCAGACTGTGTCTTGAGGCTCACCAGACAGTGTCTTGAGACTCACCAGACTGTCTTGTGACTCACCAGACAGTGTACTGAGACTCACCAGACTGTATGTCTAAAGACTCACCAGTGTCTTGAGACTCACCAGACTGTGTCTAGAGATTCACCAGACAGTGTATTGAGTCCCACCAGTGTCTTGAGACTCACCAGTGTCTTGAGACTCCAGACAGTGTCTTGTGACTCACCAGACAGTGTCTTGAGACTCCAGACAGTGTCTTGTGACTCACCAGACAGTGTCTTGTGACTCACCAGACAGTGTCTTGTGACTCACCAGACAGTGTCTTGTGACTCACCAGACAGTGTCTTGTGACTCACCAGACAGTGTCTTGTGACTCACCAGACAGTGTCTTGTGACTCACCAGACATTGTCTTGTGACTCACCAGACAGTGTCTTGTGTCACCGAATGCTCTTGTGACTCAGACTGTGTCTTGAGGCTCACCAGACAGTGTCTTGTGACTCACCACACAGTGTCTTGTGACTCACCAGACAGTGTCTTGTGACTCACCAGACAGTTTCGTGAGGCTCACCAGACTGTCTTGAGACTCACCAGACTGTCTTGAGACTCATCAGACTGTCTTGAGACTCACCAGACTGTCGTGAGGCTCACCAGACTGTGTCTTGAGACTCACCAGACTGTGTCTTGAGGCTCACCAGATTGTCTTGAGACTCACCAGACTGTCTTGAGACTCACCAGACTGTCTTGAGGCTCACCAGACTGTGTCTTGAGATTCTCCAGACTGTGTCTTGAGGCTCACTAGACTGTCTTGAAGCTCACCAGACTGTCTTGAGGCTCACCAGATTGTCTTGAGACTCACCAGACTGTCTTGTGACTCACCAGACAGTGTGCTGAGACTCACCAGACTGTCTTGAGACTCTTCTTGACAATGAACTCAATACATTAAGGACATCGATCCTTCACAGTGAACAACCTGCCTTATGGACATCATATTAAATGAGTTTAAATATTTTAAATGATGTAGATAGCGAGAATATCTGATGAGCAATAATATATCTTAAGACACATGCACAAAAGACCCACAGTGGCATACTTAAATGTGTAATATTGAGAAACTGTAACCTGACATGAAAAAGCCGTCTTTATAATCATACAACAGAAGAGCTATAATCGTGTGTGGATAACCTATATACTGTATCCCTCATCCAATATGAAGCAAAATAACTCTTATGATACGAGGGCATAGAACTTAATATGGCTGATAGCAGATGGTACTTAAAGACATTGTAAAGTACACCTTACGACATTGTGGCATAAGGTACAGGAAACTCGTTTGGACAAATTATGCCTCGTGGCTTCCTATATTGACCTGTAAGTTATGTGTACAGAAGGACCAAAATCAAGGTTGGACAGCAATAACTTACACTTTGAGGAAAGTGAGAAGACTTGCTATCACTCTAAGTTGCTTTGATTAATGACACTTTCCAACTTTGATTATCAAAGATGTGTGGCTGTTGTGTCGCTGTTATGTCCTTGTTGTGTTATATCAGTGTTGTGTTGTTTCAGTGTTGTATCAGTGTTGTGTTGTGTTGTGTTGTATCAGTGTTGTGTTGTATCAGTGTTGTGTTGTATCAGTGTTGTGTTGTATCAGTGTTGTGTTGTATCAGTGTTGTGTTGTATCAGTGTTGTGTTGTGTTGTGTTGTATCGTTATATTGTTGTGTCGTTATTTGGTTATGTTGTTGTGCTATATCAGTATTATATAGTGTTGTATAGTTATTATTTCGTTGTTGTAGTGTCATATTGATGTTGTGTAGTCTCATATTGATACTGTGTCGTTGCTGTGTAGTCTCATATTGATGTTGTGTCGTTGCTGTGTAGTCTCATATTGATGTTGTGTCGTTGCTGTGTAGTCTCATATTGATGTTGTGTTGTCCCATATTGATGTTGCGTCGTTGTTGTGTAGTCTCGTATTGATGTGCCGTTGCTGTGTAGTTGATGCTTTTTATCGTTGCTTTATCGTTGTTGTGTCCTTGTGATACCTTTGTATGGTAGCTATGTCACTGTTGTGTAGCTAAAGTTTTCTATCGTTACTTTGTCGTTGTTGTGTCGTGGTGTTGTTGTGTTAGTATAGTGAGGTAGTAATGTCATTGTTGGTGTAGTAATGTCATTGTTGGTGTAGTAATGTCATTGTTGGTGTAGTAATGTCATTGTTGGTGTAGTAATGTCATTGTTGGTGTAGTAATGTCATTGTTGGTGTAGTAATGTCATTGTTGGTGTAGTAATGTGATATATAAGTCATCAGATCTGATGTCCTGCCCGACAATGGTATGTCGGGCAGGGCATCAACTAATAATAAATGATAATAAAAGGCATATATGTATATTTATTGTTTATTAATTAAAAACTGGGTGAAAATATTGTATTAAGAACTTGATTTCAAATTGGTAAACATATATATACAATTTTATATTATACAAAAATTACAAAAATGTATAAAACATATCGATATGACACAAAAATATATGAGTGTCCTTTCTGTATTTGTTATGGCATAAGATACATTTTTATCACAGTTATCAGAGCCTACTAAAGTCTTTAATGAATATGAAAATTCTTGAAACAATTCCTGGCCAGGTTTAGTCATACAATGATCTGGCACAATGAACAAGCAATGATCTGGCACAATGAACAAGCAATGATCTGGCACAATGAACAAGCAATGATTGAGTAGATACTCTTGTCCTTTTAGGACATACCACACAGCTCCAAGACTAGTCTTGTTGTAAATCTTTGCACTTTCTCTAATTTCTTGACTTGTTTGACTAGGTGTGGTTTTTGTACAGGTGTTGCATACTCCAATATTGTCCTTACGTACATACTGTACAGTGTCATAAATGACTCCTTAGAAATTGAAATGCTATTCTCTGGTTTGCCAGGCACCCATATGTTGCAGCAGTTATTTGATTGTTGTGTTCCTCGGGAGATGTGCTCGGTATGGTGTTCACCTTGAGATTCTTCCTTGAGTGAGCTTTGCAGCTTTTGGCCTCTTAGACTTTACTCCATCTGCGGTCTTCTTTGTCCTTAATCAAGCTTCATAACATTGCACTTTGTCGGAGGCCCCATTCTGAAACTGTCATTCTATGTTGCAAAATTTTGGAAAAAAAAAAAATTATTTTTTCTTATGAAATGATAGAGAATCTTTTCTCGGTGGTAATGACACCAAAAATATGAAATTTGATGGAAAATGTACGGAATTACGCTCTCGCGAAGTTTGCGATGTCGGCGATATTTACGCATTGGCGATTTTGCCGACTTTCAGCCCTATTTTCTGCCAATTCCATTGTTACAGTCGATCAAACTCATAGTTATTTCTTTAGAACTTCATTTTTTTCTATTGATTAAGTACAAAAAAACACCAATTTACCGATTTCAACTAACCAATAAAGTGGTCAGAAATTGACAATTTGGACAATTTCATGCAAAATAAAAAAGATGTCAATTTCAAAATAGGGTCCAGAATAAACAATGCAGACATTCCTGGCACTAAAATAAGATTTTATCTGTTCATTAGTCTTGTCTTTAGGTCTATTACAACCTCAGGTTCTAAGGCCTGTTATCCTGAGTATAAAAGGGAGCTTGGAGCAAAGAAACACAGTAGAAAATGCTTTGAATTGTATTTCCTTCACCAAGCAATTATGATTTTTTGTATTTTCCTTCACCAAGTATATTATAAGGCTTTATACCAATATGTACACTATATACAGAGATAGTAGTATTAGTAGTGCACTCCACGGTAGCCAAGGCAGAACAACAGCCAATAGACAGAAACAACCGTACAACAACCAGCTCAGGAGGGAATGACAATGGCAAACATGTGAGTGGAATCCACGTCACCTTTTCCATTGCCAGACCCACACTATGATTGGCTGAACCAAGCTGTTGATTTGGTGTTGGGGCCTATCACCAAACCCTTAACAAGATGGTTCGCTGGTTGGTGAGGCAGCCTATGTGGGTGTGTTAACATGCTCCGAATAAGGATGACATACTCTTTGCATGCAACAAGGCCCCTTTTATATTACTCTTGCTTTCTATTTTGTTTTTATTCACAAAAAAAATTAGAAGATTTACTGTTATGCAGACTACTGCATTATTGTAGAAATGGTATAAACAATATCTGTACACTTGTGTAAGAATATTAGACTCACCAGTTGACGCGTATTGGAAGCATGGCGTGATTTGTGTACTCTTCAACATTGGCAAAAATCGAACATTTCTACTACTTTTAGTACAATTTCAAGGTCATTTCATCATGAAACTAATCACAATCATCTCTATTTCTGTAATATGTTTTCATGCTATCAAATGAGACCACGAAAAAGAGAATGCAACCATAAATACTATACGAAAATACACCTCAAAGTCGGCGTTTTAATCCAAAACACGGTCGGAGTTTTTCCTCATTATGCACTGCGTGCTGCAGGATTTTGTTTTTATACTGCGCACACTGACCACACTTACCCATTCTCTCATATGTGGGCCTACCAGCTTTCTCCTGCTTGATTTGAAGACGCTAGAATTTTGAGTATATATACGTCCGAAACACTGGCTCGTAAGCCGTATATATACGACCAAAACAGTCAAAGGGACTCCAGGAGCTATATGTCAAACCAGGTTTCAGTCTTTCCAGATCCCCTTATTGGCGTACCTGATTCTCGTCCGCTTGTATTCTCCTCATTTTCTGGAGTTTACCTGGAGAGGGTTTCGGGAGTCAGCCTTCCCCTGGCTCGGTCTGAGACCAGGCATCGTTTGGATCACGATCTGATCAACCAGGCTGTTACTACTGGCCACACCCAAACAGACGTACTAGTCACAGCCCAGTTGGTCAGATACTGACTTTAGGTGCCTGTCCAGTGCCTTCTTGAAGACAGCCAGGGGTCTATTGGTAATCCCCCTTATGTACGCTTGGAAGTAGTTGAACAGTTTTAGGCCACCGGACACTTATTGTGTCTCTTAGTGTACTCGTCGTGCCCTGCTTTTCATTGGGAAATGTTGCATCTCCTCCCGAGTGTTTTGCTTTCATGGGGAGTGATTTTCGTGTGCAAGTTTGGTACTATTTATTCTGGGATTTTCCAAGTGTATATATCAAGCATCTCTATCGCCTGCACTCCAGGGAATACAGATCAAGGGACTTCAACCGTTCCCAGTAATTTGGGTGCTTTATCATACTTCTGGTGTGCCGTGAAGGTTCTTTGTACACTCTTCAGGTCAGCAATTTCGCCTGCCTTGAAGGGGCAGTTAGTGTTCAGCAGTATTCCAGCATAGAAAGAACAAGCAATTTGAAGAGAATCATCATGGGGTTGGCATCCCTAGTTTTGAAGGTTCTCATTATCCATCCTATCATTTTCGTAGCAGATGCGGTAGATACATTGTTGTGGTTTTGAAGGCAAGATCCTCTGACATTATCACTCCCAGGTCCTTCACATTACTTTTTCCCTCTATTGTATGGTTAGAATTTGTCGTATACCCTGAGACAGTTTTAATTTCCTCAAGTTCTCCATATCAGAGTAGTTGAAATTTCTCTCCATTGAACTTCATATTGTTTTGAGTGGCCCATTTGAAGATTTGGTTTATGTCCATTTTGAGTCTCGCGGTGTCTTCGAAGGAGGTCACATGGGAATGTCATTTATTGCCTTTTCAAAGTCTTGTGGTGTTAGGATAATATCCGACATTTTGAGATGAACAAATTTTGAGTCTCGTTCATAAAGAATTCATTTGGATTGTCGACCCTTAGTCTGGGCAGCGGCTTAATGAACACTGAGTCGTATTGGGACTTTAGTATCTCACTTCACATCGTTTACGAACAGGGACACCTCAGAATCTGTCTCTTCCGTCATGTCATTCACATATACATAAAACAGCACCGGACCTAAGATTTACCCTTGCTGAACCCCACTTGACACAGGAGCCCACACTAACACCTCGTCATTTACTAACACCCGTTGTTTCCTTTACGTCAGGTATTCCTGATCCATTGCAGAACTTTCCTGCTTTTCTTAAATGCTACTCTAGTTTTTCAACTAGTTTCTTGTGTGGTACTGAGTCGAAGGCCTTCTAACAGTCCAAGAAGATGGAGTCTACCCATCCCTCTCCTGTCTTAATTCTGTTACCTTGTAGAACTCCAGTAAGTTTGTGATGCAGGATTTCCCTTCCTTTAAGAGTGAAGGCCTTAATAGGAGGGTTAAAAAAACATTGAACCTGAAAAATTATGGAAATATATTATTTTCTTACCAAAAAATAGTGCATAATTCTGGCTACATGTTGATGTAATCATATTTCTAAGTATGTTTTTCCAAAGATGTAAATTTCTTTTGTTTTTCCTGTAATCAAGGCCTGTTGATAATTAGTGTTTTTGTTTTTGTTTGTTTTTACTCCAAAAATAATTATTTTGATGATTGTTTAATTCAAAATAGTCTACATGGTAACTTGTGTGAGGACTAGAGTGAGCAGAGCGAGAGATGGTGCCTCAGTAGCCAGAGGACTGTCAACAAATGTTGAGAGTGCAACACGGTCAAATTTGGTGCGCCACTTCCATAGAGTTTTACATATAACAAAACTGTGAATAAAACAGGAATAAGTTATTGACATTATTTTCACTTATTTGAGAAGAATATTTATAGGAGTGTAATGAATTTTTCGGATGTTATTGAGGAATGATGGTTCTATTACAACTCCAGTATTGATTTTAGATATGTCCTACTGTTTTGTTTTTATTGATTTTTTTCCTCCAAAAAATTCCTTAAAAAAACCCCACAAATTTCATTTTTTTTTTAATACAATCTATTGACATTTCTCTCAAAAGCCTCTGGAATAAAGATTATCTAACTCTTTATCTTTCATCTGATGTTGACTAGAACATTGTATGTCTTAACAATTTTCTTGTGAAGGGAGGGTTTTATACCCTCCCACCTCTACATAAAATTTTGCAATATCTTGCAATTTTGCAACATTAAGTCAATTCACAAAAATTGGTGAAGATGGAAAATACTGGTTAAATCACAGTATCAATGTTCATTGAAATTGAACCAAAAACAAAAAAATGAATAAATGCTTCCATTGAGATCTTAAGCTGTGCTGGATGTCATGCATGAGCCCATTCCTTGCTAGGTGCTCCACCACTCTTCTCCTGATAATCTTCTCTATGACTTTACATACTATACATATCAGCGACTCTGTTCTGTAGTTTAATTCTGCCTGTTATACTCCTTTCTTAAAATCTGGTACTAAGTTTGTTGTCTTACACACCTCAGGCAGTTGCCCTGTTTCGACTGAATTGTTGAAGATTGTTATTAGCTTCACACACTGTGTGTATTCTTCCTCTCTCAGGACCCAAGAGAGATATTATCTGTTCCTTCCGCCTTCATGATATCTAGTTCACCTAGCAGTTTCTTCACCTTTTCTTCCGTTGTGTGTACTGTGTCCAGCATTTGCTAGTGTATTCTACCACGGCAGTTAGCCGGAAGCCTTTCTGTCTTCTCGTAAAATACCTCCCTACATCTCGTGATGTGACAGGTACTAGGACTGACCCCTGTGGAACCCCACTCGTCACAGCTGCCCACTCTGACACCTCGTCACGTACCATGACTCGTTGTTGCCTCCCTGTCAGATATTCTCTGATCCATTGCAGTGCCTTTCCTTTTACGTGTGCCTGATCCTCTAGCTTTTGCATTAATCTCTTGTGAGGACCTGTGTCGAATGCCTTCTTGCAGCGCAAGAAAATGTAATCTATCCACCTCTCTCTCTCGTGTCTTACTTCTGTTGCCTTGTCATAAAACTCCAGTAGGTTTGTGACACAGGATTTTCCTTCCCTGAAACCGTGCTGGTTGTCGTTTATAAGCTTGTGTCTTTCTAGGTGCTCCACCACTCTCCTCCTGATGATCTTCTCCATGACTTTGCATACTATACACGTCAGTGACACAGGTCTGTAGTTTAGTGCCTCGTGTCTGTCTCCTTTCTTGAAAATTGGGACTACATTTGCCATCTTCCAAACCTCAGGTAGTTGCCCAGTGATGTGTTGAAGATTTTTGTTAGTGGCACACACAACATCTCTGCTCCCTCTCTAAGGACCCACAGAGAGATGTTGTCTGGTTCCACCACTTTTGAGGTATCAAGTTCACATAGCAGCTTCTTCACCTACTCCTCGGTTGTGTGTATTTCATCCAGCACTTGTTGGTGTACCTCCCTTTTCTGAATTCCTGGAGTCCTTCCCGTCTCCTCTGTAAATACTTCTTTAAATCTCGTTGAACTCCTCACATACCTCTTGGTCATTTCTTATGAACTCCCCATCTTCCTTCCTCAGCCTGATTACCTGGTTCTTGACTGGTGTTTTCCTCCTGGTGTGGCTATACAACAGCTTCGTGTCAGACTTGACTTTTGATGCTATGTCATTTTCATATTATCGCTGAGCCTCCCTTCTTACCTGTGCATATTCGTTTCTGGCTCTTCGGCTAATCTCTTTATTTTCCTGGGTCCTTTGTCTTCTGTACTTTTTCCATTCTCTAGTGCACTTAGTTTTCCTCCCTACTCCTTTGGGTGAACCAAGGACTCGTTCTTGTCTTCCCTTTACTTCTGTTTCCCTTGGGAACAAACCTCTCCTCTGCCTCCTTGCATTTTGCTGTCACATAGGCCATCATTTCTTTTACTGGTTTCCCTGCCAATTCTCTCTCCCACTGAACATCTTGTAGGAAGTTCCTCATGCCTGTGTAGTCCCTCTTTTGTAATTTCGTTTTCCATTCCTATTCCTGCTCCCCTCTCCCAAATTTTAGCTCAACTATATAATCAAGACACAGAACCACATGATCACTAGCTCCAAGGGGCCTTTCGTACGTGATATCCTCGATGTCCGAACTACTCTAGGTAATGTGTCTAACATGTTGATGCATGAGGTTTACCAGTACCAAATCCATCATCTTAACTCTCCATGATTCAGGACCCCATGGGGCTCCAGGTTTTCCCAATCAATCTCCTTGTGATTTAAATCACCCATAACTAGAAACTTTGCTCTCCCCATGTGGGCTCTTCTGGCCACCTCTCCTAGTGTCTACCATTACTCTGTTGCTCTCGTCGTATTCCTCTCTTGGCCTCCTGCAGTTCTGTGGTGGGTTGTACATTACAGCAATTACCACCTTATGGCCCCAGACTGGATTGTTCCTACTATGTAGTCCCTTTAGCCCATTCCATCCATTCTTTCCACTTCCTCAAATCCCCACCGGTTTTTAATGATCAGTGCAACTCCTCCTCCCCCTATGCTCCCTCTATCTTTCCTGAGGATTTGATATCCGGGTGGAAAGATTGCATCTGTTATCATACTGGTGAGTTTCGTTTCTGAGTGCTGTTATGTCTGGCGATGTCTCCTTTATTCTTTCATGCCACTCCTCACATTTATTTGTTATTCCATCTGCATTTGTATACCAAACCTTCAACTTATTTTCTAAAACCGTAGTCTGGGGGGTACATTGGGGTTTGAAAAGTGGGAGACCTGATGAGGAACTATGGGTGGTTGGTGTGAAGGTGGAGTTTGTAATGAGGTGGGTGGGAGCAGTGGGTATGGCATGTGTGTTTTGGGTTAGAATGTTTGGTTGCATTGGGATTGTCCAGGTTGGGGGACTTCTGTAGGTGATTGTGAGGGAGGTTGTATTTGAAGTTACAAAGCAAGAAAACAAGGGAGAAAAAGCGATTGAAAACATCATGAAAGCAATAGGAGAAGATGACATAACCAGCTGTGTGGGTCTGTATGTGTGTGTGTGTGTGTACTCACCTAATTGTACTCACCTAATTGTGGTTGCAGGGGTCGAGACTCAGCTCCTGGCCCCGCCTCTGCACTGTCCGCTACTGGGTCTCTGCTCTCCTGCTCCGTGAGCTTTATCATTCCTTGTCTTAAAACTATGTATGTTTCCCGCCTCCACTATATCGTTCGCTAAACTATTCCACTTCCTAACTACTCTATGGCTGAAGAATTGCTTCCTAACATCCCTCTGACTCATCTGAGTCTTCAGCTTCCAGTTGTGTCCCCTTGTTTCTGTGTTTCCTCTCTGGAACATCCTGTCACTATCTACCTTGTCGATTCCCGCAGTATTTTGTATGTCGTTATCATGTCTCCTCTAACCCTTCTGTCCTCCAGTGTTGTTAGTCCTATTTCCCTCAACCTTTCTTCATAAGGCAGTCCCCTGAGTTGTGGAACTAGCCTTGTCGCAAACCTTTGCATTTTCTCTAATTTCTTGACGTGCTTGACCAAGTGTGGGTTCCAGACTGGT
>WNWK01020119.1:0-36440 GCA_009830355.1 Cherax destructor | reverse complement strand
AAACCTGGGAGGGTTCTTATAAGTGTGGGATGGAGAGAAAACCGGGGAGTGGTTCTTGTAAGTATAGGATAAAAGGAGGGACCAGAGCAGTTCCTTATAGGATGGAGAATCATACTAGTGAAAAAAAACAAGTGAGTTATGAAGGAAGAATAAAATGGTTTGAATCTGACCAAATTTGTTACCTAGTTAGCTAGGTAACTAACTAGTTAGCTAGGTAACTAACTAGTTGCTAGGTAACTAACTAGTTAGTAGGTAACTAACTAGTTAGCTAGGTAACTAACTAGTTAGCTAGGTAACTAACTAGTTAGCTAGGTAACTAACTAGTTAGTAGGTAACTAACTAGTTAGCTAGGTAACTAACTAGTTAGCTAGGTAACTAACTAGTTAGCTAGGTAACTAACTAGCTAGCCGGTAACCAGAGCAAAATCCTCTCTTACACCCATTGGTCACTGTTAATCACAGGACCACTGCTATTATCATGGTTACTGTCACTCTTAGTGTCATTGGCACTTCCTGGGCTACTCTCGGTTCAAGGTTCACTGCTACTATCGGGGTCACTGTCAACCACAGGGTCATTCAATCCATGGTACTGCCAATCACACGGTCACTGTCACCATGGTAATTCTGTGTTGCAGCTTACCAGATCTCTTGCGTGGGTCGGGGGGAGGGACTGGGATTATATTACAATGAAGACATTTCTCTCGGATCGCACAGTGATCGAAGAAATCTGTTGTTTATAAGAGGACCTTCTTTACTCCAGTCACTATAATTGTCTTATATTTCTTTTGTTGGCCACATCCTCTACTGGAATTATTTTACCTTACACATGGAGTCCGATTTTTACAAGTCTGACCTATGCAAAGTTTATCATTTTGCACAAATAACCCGCGCGCAACTAGAAGACTCAATCATACGTCGACGTTTCGGTTCGACTTGGACCATTAACTAGTTAATGGTCCAAGTCGGACCAAACGTCGTCATAAGTTTCGGTTTCCTAAGTGTGGGTTATTTTGATTCTTCCAATCGCGGTGTTGTGCCTTTTTATTCTTTATCGCATCCATTGCGTGAATTATTATATACACATCACCTCTCATTCGCTGGGCATTTTTATCACATGTATTTAGTGTTCTTAAAGTGAAGTTATATTACGTTTAAGAGGCGAAACTTATGTCTATGAAGTTTTAGTTGAAAGATAATATTAATGTTTTGCTTTTATGTACATCAGATAAAACTATGACCTAGGTATTAAAGTTTGTTTTCACCAGTCTCAAACATGATTTGTAACCCTTTACAAAAAACGAGGTTTATTACATTATAATAGTGGACATGGACTAAAACACTTGGATGTTTTCTGTAAATTTTTCTAAGTAGATTACCTTCACTAACAATTTCGGCACCCAAAAATAGCAGTCATTTATTTTCCATACTTAAATTTAATAGTAGGAGCCAAATTGCTCAAATTTGACCTTCCTTGCTATGTAATTTTTTTAAATTTTCATTCTGCGTCTGTAATAGTCGTTAATGGCGTTTCTCCTTACTGCTCTGTTCTCTATACTTTTTTTTTGCGTTTTCTTCACACAATAAGTGTCAGGGCCCAAGACTGTTCAACTGCCTCCCCAGCGTACATAAGGGGATTACCAATAGACCCTGGCTGTCTTCAAGCAGGCACTGGACAGGCACCTAAAGTCGGTACCTGACCAGTCGGTACCTGACCAGTCGGTACCTGACCAGTCGGTACCTGACCAGTCGGTACCTGACCTCCTTGTATAAATATGTCTGCGGCTTCTTTGCATGCCTTCTCGCCTCGTCATATCCCGTCCCCTTATTCATTCCTTCCGATTGTCTTTCTCACTCACTCCATTCAGGAACTCTCTCACTTGCACAATCCCATCTCCTGTAATCTGATTTTCACTGCACTCTAACCCTCTTCCCTCCTCTCCAGTCACACTTCGATCAAGTAGTAGTCCATCCACAGGACCTTGAGGTCACCGGCGCCTAGTTGTTTCTCATAATTTTTTCATGTTACGTACTTCATTTAGAATGAAGGGGAAAGGGTATTTAACAGACTCAGCACTGATGGTTCTTTTCCTTGCTACCACTCTTCTGAATCTTATGATGTCATTATTATAGTAGTCTACGCAAATTTGTCATTTTCTCCATTTGTTTCTAATCATCGATGTGATTTTTCACTTCTCCAAGTCTCTCTCCTCGTGAATAAAATCTAAAAATAATCATAAGTTTTACCATAGATTTATTTGCTCTTTGTGTCGATTCTTCTATTTGTATACATTCCTGTTATTCTCGTTCTCCTGTAAATTGCTGTTATTATTACCTTAGTCACTCAATTTCTTTTGGGATTTGCTACATAGTCTCTTAAGTCTTCAGAGCAGACGTTAAGCATCTCTTCAAAATTCAAAATATTTCCAAGTAGTGGTATAGAACATTACACCTTTCTTCCTTGCTATGTGATATCCTACAGGAAACAATATATTTGTTATGTTAACTTCGTCTCCACATTGGTTATTATATCTGGTTTCAAATCCTTATACCTAACCATCAAAGTGAGGGCAGTTAGATGACGTGTCTAAATATTATCGGACAGAGGATCGAGCCTCTACCATTCCTTATACTGAATAACTAACACACGATTTGAAATTTATATAAAATATAATAATCTCAATTTCACAATTCTTATTTGGAATGGCGAAATTGTGTACCGTGCCTTGATTTTTTTTATCCTGCTAATCTATCTGGTACTTGCTATATATATATATATAGGGAAAGGGGTTCATCCAGAAAATGGCCTGTGAGTATTCTGAGTCTTGTCTCTCTGGATATGTGTTTGTGAGGAATTCCTATTTGCATAATATGTGTTCATTATATATTATACATACACACATCTAGGTTTTTCTTCTTTTTCTTAATAGCTCTTGTTCCTTTTATTTTCTCTATTGTCCATGGGGAAGTGGAAAAGAATCTTTCCTCCGTAAGCCATGCGTGTCGTATGAGGCGACTAGGATGCCGGGAGCAATGGGCTAGTAACCCCTTCTCCTGTACAAATCTACTAAAAACGAGAAGAAGAAAAACTTTATAAAATTGGGTTGTCTGAATGTGCGTGGATGTAGTGCGGATGATAAGAAAGAGATGATTGCCGATGTTATGAATGAAAAGAAGTTGGGTGTCCTGGCCTAAGCGAAACAAAGCTGAAGGGGGTAGGCGAGTTTCAGTGGGGAGAAATAAATGGGATTAAGTCAGGAGTATCTGAGAGTTAGAGCTAAGGACGGGGTAGCAATAATGTTGAAGGATCAGTTATGGAAGGAAAAGAGGGAATATAAATGTGTAAATTCAAGGATTATGTGGATTAAAATAAGGGTCGGATGCGAAAAGTGGGTCATAATAAGCGTGTATGCACCTGGAGAAGAGAGGAGTGTAGAGGAGAGAGAGAGATTTTGGGAGATGTTAAGCGAATGTATAGGAACTTTTGAACCAAATGAGAAGTAATTGTGGTAGGGGACCTAAATGCTAAAGTGGGAGAAACATGCAGAGAGGGTGTAGTAGGTAAGTTTGGGGTGCCAGGTGTAAATGATAATGGGAGCCCTTTGATTGAACTTTGTATAGAAAGGGTTTAGTTATAGGTAATACATATTTTAAGAAAAGAGGATAAATAAGTATACAAGATATGATGTAGGGCGTAATGACAGTAGTTTGTTGGACTATGTATTGATAGATAAAAGACTGTTGAGTAGACTTCAGGATGTACATGTTTATAGAGGGGCTACAGATATATCAGATCAATTTTTAGTTATAGCTACAGTGGGAGTAAAAGGTAGATGGGATACAAGGAAAATAGAATCAGTAAGTAAAAGAGAGGTGAAGGTTTATAAACTAAAAGAGGAGGCAGTTAGGGTAAGATATAAACAACTATTGGAGGATAGATGGGCTAGTGAGAGTGTAGGCAATGGGTCGAAAATGTATGGGGTAGATTTAAAATGTAGTGTTAGAGTGTTCAGCAGAAGTTTGTGGTTACAGGAGAGTGAAGGTGCAGGGAGGGAAGAGGAGCGATTGGTGGAATGATGATGTAAAGAGAGTAGTAAGGGAGAAAAAGTTAGCATATGAGAGGTTTTTACAAAGTAGAAGTGATGCAAGGAGGAAGAGTATAGGAGAGAAAAGAGAGGTTAAAGAGTGGTGAAGCAATGTAAAAGAGCAGATGAGAGAGTGGGTGAGATGTTATCACAAATTTTGTTGAAAATAAGAAAAAGTTTTGGAATGAGATTAATAAGTTGAGGAAGCCTAGAGAACAAATGGATTTGACAGTTAAAAATAGGGGAGGAGAGTTATTAAATGGAGAGTTAGAGGGATCGGGAAGATGGAGAGAATATTTTGAGGATTTGTTAAATGTTGATGAAGACAGGGAAGCTGTGATTTCGTGTAGGGCAAGGAGGAATAACATCTTGTAGGAGTGTGGAAGAGCCAGTTGTGGGTGTAGGGAAGTTCGTGAGGCAGTGGGTAGAATGAAAGGGGTAAGCAGCTGGGATTGATGGGATAAAGATAGAAATGTTAAAAGCAGGTGGGGATATAATTTTGGAGTGGTTGGTGCTATTATTTAATAAATGTATGGAAGAGGGTAAGGTACCTAGGGATTGGCAGAGAGCGTTATTGTTCCTTTGTATAAAGGCAAAGGGGAAAAAAGAGAGTGCAAAATTATAGGGGAATAAGTCTGTTGAGTGTACCTGGTAAAGTGTATGGTAGAGTTATTATTGAAAGAATTAAGAGTAAAACAGAAAGCAGGATAGCAGATGAACAAGGGGCTTTAGGAAAGGTAGGGGTGTGTAGACCAAGTGTTTACAGTGAAACATATAGGTGAACAGTATTTGGATAAGGGTAAAGATGTTTTGTGGCATTTATGGATTTGGAAAAGGCGTATGATAGGTAGATAGGGGCAATGTGGCAGATGTTGCAGGTGTATGGAATAGGAGGAAGGTTACTGAAAGCAGTGAAGAGTTTTATGAGGATAGTGAGGCTCAGGTTAGAGTGTGTAGGAGGGAAGGGACTATTTCCAGTAAAAGTGGGCCTTAGACAAGGATGTGTGATGTCACCGTGGTTGTTCAATATATTTATAGATGGGGTTGTAAGAGAAGTGAATGCGAGGGTCTTGGCAAGAGGTGTTGGGCTAAAAGAAAAAGAAGCAAATACAAAGTGGGAGTTGTCACAGTTGCTTTTTGCTGATGACACTGTGCTTTTGGGAGATTCTGAAGAGAAGCTGCAGAGGTTGGTGGATGAATTTGGTAGGGTTTTAAAAGAAAAAAAATTGAAAGTGAATATAGGAAAAGAGTAAGGTGATGAGGATAACAAAAAGAATAGGTGACGAAAGATTGATATCAGATTGGAGGAGAGAGTATGGAGGAGGTGAATGTATTCAGATATTTGGGAGTGGACATGTCGGCGGATGGGTCTATGAAGGATGAGGTGAATCATAGAATTGATGGGGGGAAAAGGGTGAGTGGAGCACTTGGAGTCTGTGGAGACAAAGAACCTTGTCCATGGAAGTAAAGAGGGAATGTATGAGAGTATAGTTATACCAACGCTCTTATATGGGTGTGAAGCATGGGTGATGAATGTTGCAACGAGGAGAAGGCGGGAGGCAGTGGAGATGTCATGTCTGAGGTCAATGTGTGGTGTGAATATAATGCGAGAATTCGGAGTTTGGAAATTAGGAGGAGTGCGGATTACCAAAACGATTGTCCAGAGAGCTGAGGAGGGGTTGTTGGGGTGGTTTGGACATGTAGAGAGAATGGAACGAGACAGAGTGACTTCTGAGAGTGTATAAATCTGTAGTGGAGGGAAGGCGGGAAAGGGTCGGCCTAGGAAAGGTTGGAGGAGGGGTAAAGGAAGTTTTGTGTGCGAGGGGCTTGGATTTCCAGCAAGCATGTGTGAGCGTATTTGATAGGAGTGAATGGAGGCATATGTTTTAATACTTGACGTGCTGTTGAGGAGCAAAGAACATTTATGAAGGACAGGAACCAGGCCGACTGAGTTCAGATGGGAAGACAGGGGGCACCTTAAGAGGGTAAAAGTTGCAGTTTTTAACCGTAGGGAAAGCACCCTTTTGGCAAGACAGTGATGGAAATGATGATGAAAGTTTTTTTTTAAAACCCCGTTGGTGGAAGGCCATTTAAAAAATTAAAAAATTATTTAATAAGTCGGGGCCGATTAGGGGGAAAATTTTAATTTTATAACGGTGTAAAGCACCCCTTTTGGAAGAAGGGTGGGGTGAATGATGATAAAATTTTTTTTTTTCGGGGGCCCCCCCCTTTTGGGGGGAATCGGGATGTGTTTTTTTTTTAAAAAAAAAAAATTTTATATATATATATATATATTAAAAAAGGGGGTTATAAAAAGTAAATTAGAGAACTCATCTAAATTTATCCTTTCTAAAATTTTTCAAGTTTTAAAACAATTTTTTTTAATTTTAAAGTAAGAATTTTAATTTTTTACCAAAGAAACTTTGAAAAAACCCCCTAACCTTATTACAACAAGCAATTTAATTTAGCCCAACCCAACTAAATATATTTTGATAGTTAACATTAATTTAATAATAAAAAACACAATGAAAAATATTTTTTTGTTAAATTTAGAATGATTTAGGGAAAATTTTTGATAAAAATTTTTCTTGTCTTTATGGCAAGGTGAGCGTTGCTATTTAAGCCAAAAACATGCTTCTGTCCACCCTAACGTTCATTTATAATTTCTGTGTGAGCACAAAGATGCAGTTTAGTTAATGCCATATTGGTGTCCTGAGGAAAATAAAGGGCAGATGTCGAGATAAGGCCACAGTAGTAAGCCCATTTACTAGTAGACTTTTACTGTGACTTCATGGGCCATATCGACAAATACCGTATGTCCTTGGGAGTGGAGGGTCTTATGGGCACTGCAGACTAGAAACAAGTTATAGCCAGGGGGAGGAGGCAGTGTTTGGCCCTTCTTTCAACAAGTATCGTCAGTTTGAGATGAATTTCTGTCAACTGGAGAATCAGGCACAATCTCTGCCCATACCCACCATGCAGGAGCTCCACTTATTTCCCTTTCCCCACTTGTAACCTGTGACGCAGTTGATCAGAATATTTTAACTGTGCCCATGACTTGCGCCTTTCCGCCTCGCTTCCTCTTTATAACAATAAGTAAGACACGTGCAACAAAGTTATAAGATCTTTTATTCTGAAATGTTTCACCTACACAGTAAGCTTCTTCAGTCGAATACAGAGGAGGCAGCAGAAGCTAATTTACTGTAGCCAAAACATTTCAGAATAAAGATAAACTGCCTGCTTCACATGTGTCTTACTTATCAACTTGTCAGTAATGTATACCATTATCATATTTGCTTCTTAATAATGCTGATGATCTCAAATTATTTCCTTCTCATAATGTTGGTGGCTCCAAGAGCTTCCTCCTTATAATATTGGTACTCTTTAAGCTAAGCTTCTTTACTTGTAAATGAAAAATAAGTGTACTTGCAAACTGTATTTTTGTGTTATAGTAATTTAATAAATACAAAATAAAACATACATACATGTGTCAGCATAATGAATTCTATTATTAATTTATTCAGCACCAACATTATAACTGCTATATCCCTGCACCATGGTAGGGTACGGTCTCGTGGTGTTCTGAAAATATCACTGCCACTATTACTATAGACGTAGGTAACCCATACAAAAAGGAAACACATTCACTGTCTTGCCAGAAGTGCTGACATCACGGGTCCTTTATGCAGACACTGTACTTACCATCTCCAGATTCAAGTCTGGCTAACCAGTTTCTGGACTCTTCATAAATGTTACTTTCCCTCTCACATTCCAACAATGTATCGCTTTTCATACAAACCACTTACTCCTACTCACTCTGATATAATGTGCTCATTAAGGCCTGTTGGATAAGCCTCTTGTACTTAAAAATCTTTACCTCTCCTCCAAACTGTCCTGAGATGTCCTCTACCCTCCACCCCAGATTTATATACCCTCTTAGCCAGCCTTATTTTGCACCATCCTCTAAATGCTTACACCACCTCAACAATCCTCCTCAGTACTGAGTTATACATCTGATTGTCACACTCTGAATTTTCTGCTTAATATTCACACTACACAACCCCTAGCATGACATCTACACTTCGTTCCTCAACTTGCTCCTTGCTGTAATGTTTAAAACCTATAAGTATTGGTGCCACTGTACCTGATACATTTCATTTTACCTCCATGGATAAAGTTCCTCTGTCTCTACAGATGCCTCAATGCACCATCCACCATTCACCATTTTATTCCCTTTAATTATCCATGGCTCACCCCTCCTTTCACAAACCCATCCACCAACAAGTTCACTCCCAAATTTCTGGCACATTTACTTACCCCACTCTCTCCCTCCACTTTGATATCCAATTTTTCAATGCTTAGATTTGTTATTACTCTCATCACCTTGCTCTTCCCTATGCAATATTTTTAATTCTCTTCTTTTACATCTTCCTAAATTCTTGTTCATCAACCATAAGCAACTTCTTATCAAAATCTTCCAAAAGAACTGCCACAGTGGAAGTATAAATTTAACAATTACCACTTTCTAGTATCTAATTTATTATCTTTTAATCCCATAATGCTCTCCAACGCTCTACAATTCATTTGTTACAATCCCATCTGTAAAATGTTAAACATCCATAGTAATATCACACATCCTGAAAGATAATCTCCCTCTCTCCCATACCCTGACCTGAGCCTCATTATCTGCATAAAACCCTTTACTAATTTTGGTAACCTACTTCCTATCCTTATATATATTTGCAGCATTCGCCACATTGCTTCCTATCCAACCTATCATGTTTTTTCTAAATTCATAAATGCAACAAAAACGTTATTTAGATTTTTTTATCCAAGTAACAGCATTACTCACTTATATGCTTCTATGTAAACTTGGTCTACACATCCTACCTTCTAAATCCTCCTTGTTCTCTGCACTTACTTTTACCTTATTTTTTTTCAACAAACCAATTGCATCCTACTGGAGGCAGTGTGACCTAAAAGAGAAACGAAATAGGAACTAATTTAGGTACTAAACCAGAAATGGTCATCATGCAGCAGTGTTGTGAAGGAGGATGTCAAAAGTAGGAATGTGAGATGGCTAGGAGTGTGTGAGGGGCAGAGATATACATACAAGGGAAGGGGTTGGTAAAAAGTTAAGGTTGTAAACAATGAGTGCATTAAAGGTGGACTTTCAGTGAGGATGTGTTAGCTTAGCAGATGGTAGTGGATACTTCTGAAGTGAATTCTGTGAGCTCTGGTGATAGACAGGACAATCCATTAAGATATGGTGGGTTGGCAGTGTGACCTGACACCTCTTGCCGAGTAGTGCCGGTGTTTCTCTGTGTGGTACCCATGGGAAAGCAAGCAGCTTGTGTCCAATACAGAAGAAGCAGCATGGTCTGTCAAGTACACAGTGGTGGGAAGATGAGAGCCAGAATTCATACAAAAGATTTGAGGAAAATAATTTGTTGTTGTGCAACCTGGAACAACATTGCTGGCAAGGAAGGTAAAACTATTGAGAGATCACTGAATAGTAGTCCGAGGAATAATTGAAAATAGAAAGGTCATGAAAGCTGACTGAGCAGTTTAATCTGCTTGTTCATTGCCCCAAACAACATTATTATCCAGGACCCAGCAAAGACTTCTTTGCACTTACTAGAAATGCGACATACAACCAAAGCTACATTGTGAGCTTCTAGTGAAGTCACGCCTAGATAGATTGCAATGTGACCGAGTCCAAAACAATCATGACAATGAGGCAGATATACAATGTTTATGACAGTGAGAGTTGTATACAACCCTGCTTTGTGAAAACACTGGCCATTTCTAGGAAATGACTTTGATTATTTTTTTTCAGGAAAACAGCTACATCAGACTCATAGGGGATATTTAGAGCCATCAGTGTACACTGCAACAGCATAAGAATGGAAGCATGTCTACCCTTAATTCTTTAAAAATAACCATCATACACTTACCCATTGTACTCAGGTCTCTTTCTATAAATTTACACCTTGCTTGCCCCATCTTTTTCCTCTGAATAATGATAGTTACACACATCAGGGTGATAAGCAAGCAAGAGGCAAGAATTATAGGAAAGAGACCTGCTGAGTACAATGGGTAAGTGTATGATAGTTATTTTTTAAAGAATTAAGGGTAAGACATGTCCCATTCTTATGCTGCTGTGAGTGTACACTGATGGCTCTAAATATCCCTTTTATGGAGTCTGACATACAGCTGTTTTTCCTGAAAAATAATCAAAAGTCATTTCCTAGAAATGGCCAGTGTTTTCACAGCAGAGTTGTATACAACTCTCACTACTGCCACAAACATTGCAGCCATATCTGCCTCATTGTTCATGATTGTTTGACTCAGACATTGCTAATCTATCTAGAGCGTTGACTTCCTTCATCCTATAATGTAGCTTGGTTATGTCGCATTTCTCTAGTAAGTGCAAATGCCCTTTGCTGGGTCCCTGGATATGTCATTGTTTGGGCAATGAACAAGCAGATTGCTGCTCAGTCAGCTTCATGACCTTCTATTTCCACGGTATTTCCTGACTACTATTCAGTGATCTCTCAATAATTTTGTAATCACACAGCAATGTTGTTCAGGTCAAGACAACAACAATTATTTTATATCAAATCACATTATGAATTCTGGCTCTCTATCTTCCCACCACTGTGTGCTTGACAGACCATGCTCTTCTGCTTCTGTATTGACACAAGGCTTGCCCATGGGTACCACACAGAGAAACACCCGCACTACTCGGCAAGAGGTGTCAGGTCACACTGCCAACCCACCTCATATCTTAATGGATTTTGTCCTGTCTATCACCGAGCTCTCACAGAATTCACTTCAGAAGTCTCCACTGCCCCCATCACTTCGCTAACTTACATCCTCACTGAAAGTCCCACCTTTAATGCACTCATTGCTTCATATAGACCTTAACTTTTTTGCACCAACCCCTCTTCCCTTGTATGTATCTCTGCCCTCACACACTCCTAGCCATCTCACATTCCTACTTTTGACATCCTCCATGCAACACTGCTGCATGACCATTTCTGGTTTAGTACCTAAATTAGTTCCTATTTCTGCTTTCTCTTTTAGGTCACACGGTCTCAGTAGGATGCAATTGGTTTGTTGAAAAATATAATAAGAAAGTAAATTGCAGAGAACAAGGAGGATTTAGAGAAGGTAGGGGATGTGTAGACCAAGAGTTTACATAGAAGCATATAAGTGAACAATACTGTACTTGGATAAAATCTAACGTTTTGTTGCATTTATGAATTTAGAAAAAACATGACAGGTTGGATAGGGAAGCAATGTGGCAGATGCTGCAACATATAGGATACAGGGAAGTAGGCTACCAAAATTAGTAAAGTGGCTTTATGCAGATAATGAGGCTCAGGTCAGGGTATGCAGGAGAGAGGGAGATTATCTTTCTTAGATGTGATATTACTATGGATGTTTAACATTTTTACAGATGGGATTGTAACAATGAATTGTAGAGCGTTGGAGAGCATTATGGGATTAAAAGATACGAATTAGATACTAAGGGTAATTGTTAAAGTTAAGTAGCCTAGTGGCAGTTCTTTGGAAGATTTTGACAAGAAGTTGCTATGGTTGATGAACAAAATTTGGAAGGGTATGTAAAAGAAGGAAATTAAAATGTGCATAGGGGAAGATA
Organism: Cherax destructor; assembly: GCA_009830355.1. Classification (NCBI taxonomy): domain Eukaryota; kingdom Metazoa; phylum Arthropoda; class Malacostraca; order Decapoda; family Parastacidae; genus Cherax; species Cherax destructor. The sequence continues at coordinate 24,690 of WNWK01020119.1, read as the reverse complement.
AGGTGTGATGAGAGTAATAACAAATCTAAGCATTGAAAATTGGATATCAAAGGGAGGGAGGGAGAAGGGTAAGCAATGTGCTCAGAAATTTGGGAGGAACTTGTTGGTGGATGGTTTTAGAAAGAGGAGGTGAACCATGAATAGATAAGGGAATAAATGGTGAATGGATGGTGCATTGAGTGTTACCTGTAGAGACAGAGAACTTTATCCATGGAGGTAAAATGGGAAATGTATCAGAGCACAGTGGCACCAATACTTATAGGTTTTAAACATTATATAAGATGTTGAAGACAGTGTAGATGTCATGTTAGGTTGTGTAGTGTGAATATTAAGCAGAAAATTCAGAGTGTAGCAATCAGATGTATAACTCAGAGTACTGAGGGAGGGATTGTTGAGGTGGTATGAGCATTTAGAGAGATGGTGCAAAATAAGAGGCTAAGAGGGTATATAAACTGGGGTGGAGGGGCAGAGGTTATCTCAGGACGGTTTGGAGTGAGGGGGGTAAAGGAATTTTTAAGTACAAGAGGCTTAATATCCAACAGGCCTTACGAGCACATTATATCAGAGTGAGTAGAGGTAAGTGGTTTGTATGGCTTGATACATTGTTGGAATGTGAGGAAAGTAACATTTATGAAGGAATCCAGAGAAACTGTTGAAGCCAGACTTGAATCTGGACATTTAAGTACAGTGTCTGCACTTTAAAGGACCCGTGATGTCAGCACACTTCTGGCAAGACAGTGAATGTGTTTCCTTTTGTATGGGTTACCCTACGTCTATAGTAATAGGCAGGATATTTTCAGAGCACTTTGACCGCATCTCTACCATGGTGCAGGGATATAAGCTCCGGTTATAATGTTGGTGCTGAATAAATTAATAATGAATTCATTATACTTGCATATATGTATATGTTTATTTTGTATTTTAAATTACTATAACACAAAATACAGTTTTGCAAGAAGTACACACTTATTTTTCATTTACAAGCAGTTGTGCTTTAGCTTAAAGAGTACCAATATTATAAAGGAGGAAATATATTGAGCCACCAACATTATGAGGAAGGAAAATAAGAATTTTGAGATCATCAGCATTATTAAGAAAGCAAATATGACAATGGCATACATTACTGACAAGTTGATAAGTAAGACACATGAAGCAGGCAGTTATCTTTATCTCCGAAATGTTTTGCCACACAGTAAGTTGCTTCTGCCGCTCCTCTGTATTCGACTGAAGAAGTTTTACTGTAGTGAAACATTTCAGAATAAAGATGCCTAACTGTTACACGTGTCTTACTTATTGTTATAAGAGGGAAACGGCTACGGAAAGGCGCAAGTCATGGGCACAGTTAAATGATTTCACAGTCAGCTGCATCACGCGAATACACAGAGGAAAGGGGAAATATGGAGCCCTGCAAACAGGTGGTATGGGCGAGATTGTGCCTGATTCTCAGTTGACAGAGATTCATCCTTAAACTGACGATACTTGCTGGAAAGAAGAGGGCCAAACACTGCCTCCCTCCTGAAGCCTGTATAACTTGTTTCTAGTCTGCAGTGCTCCTATAAGACCCTCCACTTCCCAAGGACATACAGTATTTGTCGATATGGCCCATGAAGTCACGAAATATAAAAGTCTACTAGTAAATGGGCTTACTACAGCAGCCCTTATTCGACATCTGCCCTTTTATTTTCCTAGACACCAATATGGCTCAATAACTAAACTGCACATCTTTGTGCTGCATACAGAGAAATTATAAATGAACGTTAGGGTGGACAGAAGCATATTTTTGAGCCAGGTCATCAGACTGCACAATAGAATTGAGTACAAAATGAACTACAGTGGAATTGCATGGAGCTCTGCAGCAACTCAAAGTGACTCTTGATAACTGTGCACAGTAAGAATCCTCACTGTAATCACAGCAGCTTAATACCACCCCCGCTTTTATAAAGGCATTTATCCTTCAAACATGAACTGAATCATGCTCTTTAAGAAATTAAGGTCCCATCTACTGCCAATGAAGATGCACCTCAGGCACTATCCAAGGAGGGCAGGAGTACTCAGTAGGTTAAGATTATTCAAGAAATAGGAAACTGGAACATGAGGACATATAAGCTATACACATAAATAAGTCACAGGGATGTTGTGAAATACTTTTCAGCCTCAAAGTTGTCAAAAGTAGAATAACCTTGATGAAGATGCTACTGTCAAGGAAATTGATATCATTCATGTTAGAAAATTATAAAAAGAAAATTTAAAGAATTTAAATCAATAAACAGGAGAAGTACATGGTATAACACCTTTCATTACTAATAGTGTGACACTCATCAAGATTGGACTGACTGATCACATCAACTTCAGGCTGAGGGACTGATTACCACAAACTCCTTTCCTGATCTTCAACCATTCTTGTTTAGCGCTTCTTTTGATTATAATAATAATAATAATTCAACCATTCTTTCTGCGTTGACTGAGGAAACTACTGGTTGGGAAAACGTTTCCTACAATAATGATCCCCGCGTTAAACAAGTGTCTTAATTCTTCATCTTGTCGGTTCTCTGAACCATTTCTATCTACATTCCTGTCAGACACAGTGAACATCTTCACCTCTCAAGGGAGGTTCCTTGATGCTGGTGAGGGCTCTTGATCTAGGGAATTGAATCTGTTCTCCAGTTCCCTGAATTGAGCCTAAATACCTTCATCCCTGGCTCCATAGGCACTATATAATCCCTACGGGTTTAGCGCTCTCCCGATTATAATAATAATATGCTTGCTTCAGTGCTGTATGACCCTAGTGATTTAGCGCATAGTTTGATTTAATAATAATCTACGCTGCCTAACCTATAGGCACGACCTACTTCCACCTGTAGATTTGTCCAAGGTGACAACGCCTCACGACTGCTTCACCTCATCTTGTCTACTGTATATATAAGTCTTCAGTACATATGGAGTACTCTTACCAAGACTAAGAGACTGATCAAATAGACTTCATATGTATGAATGTTAGCAATATTTTGTCCTAGGCACATGTCGTGATTTGACACTAGGCCTGTTGTTTTACATGTACTCACCTAATTGTGGTTGCAGGGCCGAGACTCAGCTCCCTGGCCCTGCATGTGTGTGTGTGTGTACTCACCTAGTTGTGGCTGCAGGGACGATTCACAGCTCCTGGCCCCGCCCTCTTCACTGGTTGCTACTGGGTCACTCTCCCTGCGCCATGAGATTTATCATACCTCTTCTGGGCAAGCCATGTATGGAACTCCGTCCTCCACTACATCAAGCCTCCTGGGAAACTATTCCACTTCCCGGACCACTCTGTGACAGAAGAAATACTTCCTAACATCCCTGTGATTCATTTGAGTCTTCAACTTCCAACTGTGTCCTTGTTGCTGTGTCCCATCTCGAACATTCTGTCTTTGTCCACCTTGTCAATCTTCTCAGTATCTTATATGCCGTTACCATGTCCCCCCCATCTCTTATCTCCAGTGTCGTCAGGCTGATTTCCTTAACCTCTCCTCGTAGGACATACCCCTTAGCCTGACTAGTCTTGTTGTGCAAACCTTGCACTTTCTCTAGCTTCTCTTACGTGTCAATAGGTGTGGGTTCCAACTGGTGCTGCATACTCCAGTATGGGCCTAACGTACAGTATACAGGGTCCGAACGATTCTTTATTAAGATATCGGGAATGCTGTTCTAGCTGTTAGGCGCCCAGTATATGCAGCAGTTATTTGGTTGATGTGCGCCTCAGGAGATGTGCCTGCGTTATACTCACCCCAAGATCTTTTTTTCTGATTGAGGCTTCAGGTCTTGGCCCCTAGACTGCCCTCCGTCTGCGGTCTTCTTGCCCTTCCCAATCTTCATGACTTTGCACTTGGTGGTTGAACTCCAGACAATTGCTGGACCAGGCTTGGCAGCCTGTCCAGATCCCTTGTAGTTCTGACTGATCCTGTCCGATTGAATTCTTCTCATCAACTTCACATCATCTGCAAACAGGGACACTTCTTGAAGTCTATTCCTTCCGTCATGTCGTTCATAAATACCAGAAACAGCACCGGTCCTAGGACTGACCCCGTGGAACCCCGCTCGTCACCGGCGCATAAGTATACATGCTTGTGCTTATGTATACACGCGTGTATTTGTGTATGTTTATACATATGTGTGCCCTTATTTACACGTATGTGTGCATGTGTATATATGTTACCTGTGGCTTCTCTATAATAATGTAAGACAATCATTGGGTTACTTGGGAGACAAAAAAAAAAAAAATTATCATCAGTGTTTAGTAAAAAATAATATATTATTTTTCCTAGAGATTTATTTTTCCTTTACATCACTGAAACCAATAGTCTGATTTTAAAATCAAGTTTTTCTGCTATGAAAGGCATAGCAATGTAATATATATATATATATATATATATATATATATATATATATATATATATATATATATATATATATATATATATATATATATATATATATATATATATATATATATATTTATATATATATAATAAAAATTAGATTAATATTTGATATTTGCCTCTAGGTTTAGAAAAATAATATCACCCCAAACGACTAAACAGATATTAAATAAAAACTTATAAGATGTGGGGTTTGAATTGTTTTTTTGTCTTCTTAGCTTAAACGGATAAATCTCATTAACCTGTGTATAAAATTAATTATTGTGAAATGAAAACCATTCTGGGTTATTTTTACTGGATCAGGAGGCTGCGTAATGCAGACACGCCGATGTAGAATAATAGTAAGAAGGTATAGATGTACAGCTTCATTCCTCGACAGGTAATGTTTATGTTGTGAAATATGTGTTAAGTCAGGTAGACAGTGACATCCGCTGAGTCAGTCAACTTGGAGAAAGTGGAGTCCTCTGTTCCAAGCCATGTGACTCAGGTCCAGCTCGTTTTTTGGTATTCAGGCACTATAGATACACATTCCTCCAGCATATTGCACTGGGTGTATATAGTATGCCTTGCAGGTTGTAGGGTTTGGACGTTGTTTATATAATAGCCCTCTGATCTTGTTATTATTATTATTATTATTTATAATAATAATAATAACAGGAACCATAGGCTAGTGATGAGTGGTTCAGTAGGTTACTATGCCCAAGAGATGGTGTCATGCCTACTCTACTTTTAATATCAAATTTTACTAAATATTTTTGTTCGATCTATCTGCTTTCCCGATGTCTCACTTGGGCAAGTATTGTCCTCTGTAACCCCTTCCATTTGTTCTTAACTCCTATCCTCCTCATGTTAAGTACACAAATAGGTGATACTGTCCTTATTTAACCTGTCAATGCCTCAGCAGGCACTGTATACAATGAGACTATTTTTAGAATTGAACATTGCTCTGTCGTGTATTGTTTTTACTTTGATTATTTAAACGTTTTTTCTCTTCCCAGGATACGACCCACAACGAGCACCTAGGTATTTATTTGCCACAGGTAAGTAGGTGTTAATTTCCTGCTGCTGGTCACATCTTGAGGTAAAGTGTGGCAGCTGGCTTTGAAATCAACCGAGGCAGTATAACAGGTTTCATCCTGTAAATTCAAGAGTGCAAAAACATGTATGAAGTATCCCTAACCGTCCCTTCCCAGTGCATTCTTCATTACCTTACTTGAAAAAATTAAATATTTGGTTTATTTATAAAATCTTTTCTTGTCCCTTCGTCAGGTCTCTTTCGTATGTATTCATGCATATTGTTACTGCTCTATTATTTTGTATGTCGTGACCATAATATCCCTCAGTTTTCATTCTTGCAGTATAAGGAAATTGATTATTACTGAATTACAATCATTAGAAGTATAAACCATGGAGGCCGTACTGGTGGGCCTTGAGAACGGAGGGGTGGGAGGCTTGACGAAGAAAAGGTAGTTAGAATTTAGGCTCAAAAGCCTTCTCACTATGAAGGTAGTTCCATCCATGAAGGGAATTTAAAGTGTGGGTATTCCAAGGTTTATTTAGTTTCTTACACATCTAGTGGGTACACTTAATATGTACACTTATCTAGTGTCTGCTTATCTAGTACGTGCACTCGTCTAGTTGTGTTACACTTTCTTAGTGTGTGTACACCCCTTTAGTTGTGTTTTACACTTTCTAGTGTGTGCACTCTCTTAGTTGTGTGTACACCCCCCTTAGTTGTACACCTCCTAGTTGTGTACACTTTCTAGTTGTGTTTTACCTTTCCAGTTGTGTTTTACCTTCTAGTTGTGTTTTACACTTCCTTGTGTGTGTACCTCTTAGTTGTTTTACACCCTCTAGTTGTGTGTACACTATCTAGTTGTTTTACACTCTTTGTGTGTGTACCTCTAGTTGTGTTTTCCCTCCTCTTTGTTGTGTACACCCTCTAGTTGTAAAAAAAATCCCAGTTGTGTGTCCCCTCCTTTTGTGTGTGTGTACCTTTGTTGTGTGTCCCCTCCCTAGTTGTGTACACCTCCAGTGTGTACCCTAGTTGTGTGTACCCCTCTAGTTGTGTTTTACTTCCAGTTGTGGGGCAATCTGTGTGTGTACACTCTAGTTGTGTGTACACCCTTCTAGTTGTGTTTTACACTTTGTTGTGTTACCCCCCAGTGTGTGTACACTTCAATTGTGTGTACCTTCTAGTTGTGTTTTACACCTCTAGTTGTGTTTTACACTTTTTTGGTTGCACACCTCAGTTGTGTTTTCACCTTTGTTGTGTATGTGTACACTCTAGTTGTGTACATTCCTCTAGTGTTTCTTCCTGTGTGTGTACACCCCTCTTGTTGTGTCCCTCTTAGTTGTGTTTTAACCTCTAGTTGTGTGTACACTCCTTCATGTGTGTGTACCTCCTAGTTGTGTTTTACCTTCTAGTTGTGTTTTACACTCTAGTGTGTGTACACCCCTAGCTGTGTGTACCCCTCTAGTTGTTTTACACTCCCCTTGCTGTGACCCCCTTTAGTTGTTGTACACCCCTCTAGTTGTGTACACTCTAGTTGTGTGTGTGTACACTCCTTAGTTGTGTTTTACACTTTGTTGTGACACCCCTCCTGTGTGTGTACACTTCAGCTGTGTGTACACCCCTTAGTGTGTGTACCTCTCTAGTGTGTGACATTCTTAGTTGTTTTACACTCCCCATTTGGGGTGTGTACACCCCTCTAGTTGTGTGTCACCTAGTTGTGTGTACCTCCTAGTTTTTACACTCTAGTTGTTTTACACTCTTGTTGAACACCCTTTAGTTGTGTACACTCTAGTTGTGTACACCCCTCTAGTTGTGTTTTCCCCTCTGGTTGTGTGTACACCTCGTTTTGTGTACACTCTCTAGTTGTGTGTTCCTATTGTGTGTACATTCTCCTGGGTTGTGTTTTCCCTTTCAGTTGTGTGTTCACTCCTAGTTGTGTTTTACCCCCTCTAGTTGTGTACACCCTCTAGGGTGACCCCCCAGTTGTGTGTACCCCAGTGTGTGTACCCCTAGTGTGTGTACCTTTAGTTGTGTGTAACTCCTCTAGTGTGTAACACCTCTAGTTGTTTTTACACCCCTCTAGTTGTGTGTTCCTAAGTTGTGTGTACACTTTGTGTTGTACACTCTGTGTGTGTACACTCTCTAGTTGTGTTTTACACCTCTAGTTGTGTTTTACACTCTAGTTGTGTTTTATTCTAGTTGTGTGTACACTCTCCTAGTTGTGTGTACACTCTCCTAGTTGTGTGTTTGACACTCATCTGGCTGTACACTATCTGACTGTGTACACTATCTGACTGTGCATCTCATCTGGCTGTGTACACTATCTGGCTGTGTGTACACTCTTCTAGCTGTGTGTGTGTGTATTCACACTAGACCTGTATGGGCTACCAGCGAATGGCACACACCCATTTCTTTAACAGCCATGTATCATGGACCGTAAGGCAGAGAGAGGTATTTCAGAAATTTCATATTGTAGTTTTCAAAGAAAATGTACAGGCCTGTGTATACAGTGTAATTTTATAGTGAATAATATATATATATATATATACATACACACACACACCTTTCTTATTTCTATTTATCCTAATTGGTCCATTGATCATTTGATGTTCACACTTAAGTTGTACGTTTTAGTTTGTATATTTTCCTCCCATGGTAAAAGAAAACACATTGAGATCATATGATTTTTATTACATATTAGACTAGATAGGTGGGTTTACCCAGGCTACCACAAGGAACCTCAGACATAATATATATAACATTACTGTAGCATGCCTATTTTTGTTGCATAACTCAGCTACGCATTGTATATTTGTTATTCCATAAGTGATAGGTTTGTACTGTCATCTCAGAACATTGGCAATTACCCAGTTGTCAACTTAATCTGGCTAGAAGTCACTCCACGGGTCTCACTTCTACAATCATTATTTATTCATTATGTGTTAATGTCTCTGGGGATCATCTCCCCGCTGCCCGATCTCAACCATCTAATCCACATTGTTAAATGAAAGAGACCATCTTCCTGGTCAGTTTAACACCACCAGCGGTCCTGTAGCCCACACTTGGATGGAAGAAGAGATCCCAGAGAATAAGTGACACCATCTTACACTTGAGCTACAAAATGACACAAGTGTCTATTTAATATACCAAAACTTCCATAAGGTCTATTAATACTTCTTCAGGTTTACATAAATATTTGAATTATAAATGTATATTCACATTCATATATGTTAATTAAGCTTAAATTTAGAGTAAATACCTCTGACGCAATAATGTAAATAAAAACAGCGATCTCGCTGCCCAGGAGGTCAACACGTCCGGTTAAGTAGGAAGCTGCCACCACATTGCATATGTATGCATGATTTATGGGTGTGCTGATACATATTAAATGCTTTGCAAGACAATGCAGTATTTACAATATACAGGTATTGTAATGAGAAAGTGATGCTGTCTAAAGTGCAGTAATGAAAATGATGATTTTTGTTTAATGTTATGTCATCAAGCAATGCATTCTATAAATAATATGTCATCCTTGTGTAAAAAATATGTTTATATATGTTTCACCACATAGTATATTTATATAATGAAATGAGAAAATTACGTATGTGTAATATCTGAATCATGCATATTAAAGATGACAGAAACATGTAGCCTACACAAGCAATATATGGAAATGCCGAGCAAAGGCAGAGAGGACCAAGTTATAACGTCAGTTTTTAGGTGATGAGGCAAGGCTATTACAGAGATGCAGTGTGTGAAAGCAGCATGTTGTGTCTCTTAAGATTGGCTAGATGACCCTGTAGATCACATACCTTTTCTTGTGAAGACCCGTGTATTTGTGTTGAGTGCTGATAATAAATATAATGATGAAAATTATAAATACAAGGGAATATAGTACTGTTTTCATATAATGAATATATAAAGCCAGAGAACTTGGACCAGTGCAGTCACACCTATGGTCTGGGGCACGCAGCCCTCTTCAATTTTTGAGGTAATGAAGTCCAAGAAATTTGTGAGACGGTAGACCTGGGAACTTAGCACGAGTAATATCCCTGGCCCCACGACACAATACCTGCAACCATGAAATTATTTTAATATACTCTTCAGACTGTGTAAAATTTGATATTGCACGTGTTTTTAACCTTCCTAGTTAATCAAATCTTATATAAAAAAGATAACTTTTTGAGATTGTAGAAAACGAAAAATTTGGCCTTGTATGTGACAGGATGACACGGTTACGTTTTTTTCTTTTGAACACTCTTCATTAAAGAAAACCGAAGTTTTCCCATTTAATATTTATTGACCAGCAGTAAAAGAAAAATGATAAAACTCGTAAGTAATGTTAAACACATGGTAGCATAAAAGAAAATTTTTGAGGTCATGTAGACACTCCTGTTATGGTGGCTAAACTGCTGTAAGATTTTCAAGAAATCTCTAACGATATATGTATGACCTGAGCAATGACACTTAAGAGTGAATTGAAAACATTCTTTAGATCAAAATGTTTTAATTAAAACAGTTTAAGGAATATTTACTAAATTCACTTGTTACTACGTATTTACCACTGCAAAGTTAATTCCTAACTGAGGAGATCCTACCTTGTAAGACGGTTTTGTCACAGCTTTAGCTCAGTTGGTCACTCTTTGAGCTGTTTATCACTTGTGGTGAAAACAGTCCTCAAAAGTCCTTGTGGGAGATCACAGTAGATGATCCTTGTGTCATCACTAGTGAGAAGTCTGGTCTTTTGGTCATGTTTAAGCATATTGTCTTTTCCGCTACCGTGTATATGGTGAAACAAGGCTGTCGAAGGATCTTGAAATGATTGAAGATTATCAGCGTCAGAGCCGAACTCCAAATACAAATTATGAAAAGCATCATGATGGTTAAAGCCTTGACAAAACGTTAATACATTAAACAATAAGAATGCATATCTGATACAAATGGAACTTGAAAACTCCTATTAACAAGTATAGGTGCATAATACAGGTATCAGACTTTTTAACACGTTTTTTAGGTTTCGAATATATGTACAAAATGTTTTCCTTTAATATGTGACAAGAATTGTCTGTATTTGAGGCATTAATAAATCAAAGTGAACTTTGTAGATAAGTATCCGATGTCAAGTGTCCTCTTGCTGGATACGAGTAATGGGTGACGCAATTGTTTGTCAGGCATTCATAATACAATGAAGATAACATACGCCACTACGACACTTTTTACAGTGCATATTAGTTATTTTGTTTAGAATATGCCAAGACAAAAACGAGAAGCCTTGTATTGCTACGAAAGCAAATAAATAAACTTAGACATGACCATCTTGACACCAGAAATGATACATCAAAAGAAATTTGCATCTTAAAGTAGAAAAATGAAATTAATGTTCATCCTCAGTAGATGATCATTCAGATATAAAATATGAACATCAATCACTATGGTCCTATGTTTTAAAGTCTTGGAATATTAACCGTACTAGTACATTTTTTTTTTTTTTTGCCAAATATCTGCATTTTTCTGCATTGGAAGAATTGTACCTAATCGCATCATACAAGTCCATCTCTATGAATATACTTACCAATAAGATCAATATTTTTGCCGTTATCATAGAGGATAGGTCCGCCGCTGTCGCCCCAGTAAGGCAAGATCAAAATTAGTTTTCAATTATATTTATCAAGATGTGTCTACCCACATCAATAATATTTAATTGAATCAACACCAACAGAGCATTAGCATATAAATTACCCTTTAGTAACAAAACCAATACAATTAATGCAATGCTTCCCGTTAAACCTGGGAATATTACATTAATTGGAGATAGGGGAGATTTGACTTATTGCAATATGTAATTAAAATAGTCTATCATTTCTCCTTTTACGAATGCTTTTGCGAACCCTACATTGTATGTGTTAATTCATTTTATGAAGAACACATTTACCTGATGCAAGCGTCTATCTTTCCTTCTGTCAAATCCCAGCACACATCATGTTGTCTGTGATCTCATTTGGCTTTGTACTCTTCTTTTACATTCCTTGCTGCTCATGATTGGCACCTTCACTTCTCTGACCACCTCACTAGGGTTCATCTCCTCCTGACGACCCCACTCTGGCACGGTGGCTACCTTGCCTTCTGCAGGTTTCTGTCTGCTGGGACAATCACATTATGTTAATACATCCTGAACTATGACAAAAACAGACGCTAATACAATTACATGGAAGGATTTAGTGACGACTTGTCGCCCACTAAATCACTTAATAAATTCATGTTTGGGCGAAGGTTAAAATTAAACTTTTTTATAACTGAATTTGACCTTGCTCATCTTATCGGTATTTACACCAGCACTCACATCGCCAACCTATCTCAGCAACCAAAATATATTTAAACAAGCCACGCTTATTATAATGATGATATTTATTTTACACAATACACCACAAAGTGTTTATACTGCTAATTTCGAGATATAAGCATGTAACACTTTTCATGTTGGAAATAGTAAAAAAAAAGCCAGCCTTCTTTTATACCACTGTTAAACATTCTTAAGGATAATGCCTGTTGGTTTTGGCAACTCACTGTGTTGCTGGGAAGGCACACAGGTCTGACAAAGCTAGGATGGTGACAGGCTCGTCCAGCTGTATGACAGCAAGGTCATTGTTGTAAGAGCGATGGTCAAAGTCTGTGAGACCAAAAGGAGCCAGCTTTACGTTTCTGCCGCCACTCCTCCGTATTGTCACTCTTTTGTTATAGCTGTTGAACATAATTTCCTTTACGGCGTGCATTGCTACTCTGGAGGGTAGAAGTATTCACATCTTTAATTCCACTCAAAGGTTAGAAATTAGTTATATAAATATATCATGACTCAAATGAAAGATCCCTCGAAGTCTCTGTACACCAAAGTCACACTATTCACATACATATTGTGAGTCGAATTTTGATGGTTGGTATACCCTAGCCAGGGCATGGTTTATAAATGAGCTGCGGTGGAATACCAGCTCATAGCTACTAAAAACTCAAGATAATGAGGACAGTAAACAATAGAATAATAATCGGAGGGAGCAAAGCGTGTCCTCAAAACAATAATGTTGCCACAGATAGGTGATTTATGTTTGATAAAGATTAAATACTAACCGCCTTATACAGGGCAGCGGTGACGATGTATCTGTCGCTGACGAGGAGGTAAAATGCAGTACAGCCTTACCACGATATGTTAAGGACGCCAGCCACGGGTACTTCCTGCTCGTTGAGGTCGGGGATCACCCACCACTCGTCCGTCTCGGTTAGGGTCCCACAAGCGTCCACAAATGCTACTCTTTTTATTTACTATCACCAACACTCCTACTAAGTTATTACTATAAAAATAGATAAAGCATATGGAAATAATTCATATTGTTTGACTTTATTAGGCAACTTAGATTAGCAAGCTTACATTTACTATTATAAAGTATGAGTGATGGTCCAGGATGTAATAAACATGGCTTAAAGTTAGTTATTTATTAATGAAAAGATGTTCAGTGTAGGCAGCTGATACTACTGAAGGCTTTACACACTCCTCCACAAGTTCCTCTGCTTCGGCATTGCACGCCTTACTCCACCCTAAACAAGTTAAAATATCTATGCAAGGAATTGGTTTGACCAATATCACATTGCTATTACATTATCATACATACTTCATGGTGTTGTAATAAACACTATATAATACTGTTACATTTTCTCATAGCTATCTTCGTTCAATATTCACAGGAGAGGTGAGAACCCCGTGCCTGGGCGCTAATTTGAATTTCGTCGCTCTTTAAATAATGTTTTTAAATTAAGTATATACATTGCAAATAATTTCGTATACTGCTTTTCTCAAAATCCTCACTAAAGCGTCAATTTATTATAAAGAGTTCAAATGCGGAATAAAAGTCATTATATACCGTGGCTGGGAAAAATCATATATAATCCAGATATTGAAAACGAAAGCTGGATATCTCAATCCGTCCTGACCGCAACTAATAATGGTCGTGACGACCCAAACGTCTTTAGTTTTTATTTTAAATTTGTGGGGAGTGAAATCAGATGTAAGCACAGACATTCTATATTTTGTCTAATTTAGCGTAAGATGCCCCAGGCGACCACCATGTCTTGAGCCAGGCTTGTTGGCACTGTGCGGCATGGAAGTGGCAGTTGGATTATTTTACTTGTTGATGGTCCTGGGAATCAACTTTCTGCAGCTTGTCTCAGACCAGGCATCCTAGTTAACATCTTCATAAGTTAGGCTGTTGGCGTCGCTGCAAGTATGTGTTACTACGTTGGCACTACAGGAAGTTGATCGTACATCCGTGAAGATTATAATTTATTAGTAACTTCCTTTATATTTGAAGGGAGCGAAAAGCCTTAAACCTGTCATGGTTACTCGAATTATAGCGAGCGGCTCCATACCACTCTTCTTCCTGTACACTACTTCTGACCGCTTGTTAAGACACCATTTACGTATTGTTAACTGTTAATAACTCAATTACATAAACGGGAGGATCACGTCTGGCAAAGAAGAACAATCGCTGTCGCTTAGATAGTTCGCAACCGTACGCACTGTCATCTATAATACGGGATGCGTTTGACAATGAGTAAGTTATAAGCTACAAGTGTTGAGACTGTTGGTTCAAAATTGCCCTCTCTCCTCCATTGTTACCACGTTTGTCATCACACGCTCACGAAAAGTTTACATCTGGTTGTTTAAAACCTGGGTTTTTACCACCATGATTTTAGCACTAGTTAACGTGTTTTTAAAAATCCTGTGGCATGGTGAAGTAAGGGGGTATAGCTACTAGGAAGAAGGAGTTTCCTAGGTTTGAGGGGCCACCCACGGTCACTTTTCTATATGCAGTATGAATATATAAAATAAGAAATTTAAGAATGAATATAAATTACTTTATGCTCTGTGCGACTCATTCTCCTAATAGAACGTTAATTTATTTATAGTATAATGCAATACCGTTGAAAACAACTTGAACATTTGGAAAATCCATGATGTAACTTTCAGCTTTTTGAAAATCTCCTCACTGAATAAACAGAGTATTAGACCCTTGTCCAGTTGTAATGCTATATTTATGTTGTAACCTTAGTTCAAGGCTTTTTTCCCAGTTTGACAATAAAACTTTATTACATTTTTTACAGGGAACATTGTAGACACAGCTATCAGCATATTTTTGGGGAATTTTTAATCTTTTTTTTTTTACTGTATCAAGATTTTTAAATACAACTTTGATTTTAAAATTTTAAGTAGAAAATGATATGAAGGTTTTCATGGTAATGGAGAACCAATATATTCTTGGCTGAATATGATTGCTTGTCCTTCTTAGTACTATAAAATGTATTTCTAGCAGTTTTCAAAGATTTATCATTTAAGTATTTTGGGTATTTTAGATCATTAGCTATTTATAAATCTTCAATGAACTCTGAGCTAAATACGCAAAGCTCCTAAAACATGGATGTAGAATACAGAAAGTTTAACTATCATGATGTGAAGATAATAATGCATATAAAAATACTTATTTGTTAGTTTTCTGTATACGTATTTAGAATTTAAAATTATGGTTCCCTTAACGATTAAGACATCTAAAAAGGCAGTGAATTATCTTGTTCAAACTCAACAGTAAAATTTATGGAATGAGCTGACTATTTAATTCAACAAAGTGATGGTTTATATCTATATTTTTAGGCATTAGACACAAACGTCATCAACATATCTGTACCAATTGTCTCTATTGGGAAGGATTTTGTTAAGCAGTCTTGTTACAAAATATTCCATGTACGAATTGCAAGGACAGGCGAGAGAGGATTTCCATTGCCATTGAAATCGGACACATGAAGTGATATCTCAGCCTTATATAGTCTTCTGCTGTTCTGTTATTATTATTCTTACAGGTCCTGATAATGTGAGAAATCACGAAAGACCTTGAAATTTCACTATTTTTCACAGTGGTTGTTTTGCATATTGTGATATCACTTCGTTTACTGTGATCTTATATTGGCATTATTATCTTATATATATATATATATATATATATATATATATATATATATATATATATATATATATATATATATATATTGTGTGTGTGTGTGTGTGTGTGTGTGTGTGTGTGTGTGTGTGTGTGTGTGTGTGTGTGTGTGTGTGTGTGTGTGTGTGTGTGTGTGTGTGTGTGTGTTGAGGGTGTATCGAGGGATAACTAGATAGGGAAGGTCAGGTGTATCAGAATGGGTGAGCCACTGGGTGGGTAGACGGAGTCTTCAAAGGCAGAGCGGTGGAAAGGGGCATGTTTGTGTGCTCACTGGTTTCTTATACACTACCCAAGAGAAAGCTAAAATAGAAAGTGTTTCAGCCTGGCTTCAGTGTTCAGGTATTTGCCAGGGGACAACACTGGGACTAAGTCCCATTTACCTCACCCAAATTACTTGCAGATAATAATTCAGGTGATGCCATGTAAGCCTTCCTGCAGGTGATTTGCTCACAATAATAATAATAATAATAATAATAATAATTTTCAAAACCTCATTATTTATATAACATATGAATTTAAATAGAATGAGAATACCGATAAGTACTAAGAAGGAAAGAGCAGAGAGCGACCTTCACTTGGTCCTCTGCCTCCACCTCATGGAGAGTGCAGTAATAATCACAGGAATATATACATCGAGAGGTGCAATCTCTCAATGTATATACACTGAGTTTACTTAAATCCTATTTTAGGGATTACAGTTTCCTTCACTGGTGGTGAACACGTTACATGCAGCCTTAATGACCATTGTGTAGACGATAAGATTTAAACTCAAATTATCAACCAGTTAGATAATGATTATGTTTAGCCTACGTATCAAAAAGTTCTGGATCGATTTCGGGCAAGTTTCTTACCGCTCGTGCTAATCTAGAAGTAAAACTATCGTAGGTAGTGATTTTTTTATGCAAATGCGTGAAAACTCCGAGTCAGTTGAAAGTAGTTTGTTTACTGGGCAGGCAAAAAATATATAAGAAAACTCGACGTTGGAAATATTACATGTCGAGTAAGATGAATTCCTACAGCTTATTGTATCTAATGATGATAATTAATATCTAGCATTCAAATGATCTTATATGTTTAAACTTGTTTAAGATATAAGATCAGTGAGGGTACTACATTAGTTTTATCGCAAAGCAGTTTATGTAATGATAAACTTAGCTACCTCCATCATTAGCTCTCAGTTCGTCACTACCACTGGATATAATGAGTTGACTTAGAACAACACGGATTGTCTACAACAATAGCATTGCACAACGTATCAGCACAACATTCAAACATTGGCTTTCACTTTGGTGTGTTAGAAGGGCGTGCAGTGTTGCCGTGGTAGCCTATTACCCTCACTGCCAGTCACGAAACACACACACACAGAGGCACGCACACGCACGCATGCACACACGCACAGAGGATCCATACATAACTTTAAGAAGAGGTACGATAAGGTTCTTGGAGCCGGGAGAGTGGACTTATTAGCGACCAGTGAAGAGGTGGGCCAGGAGCTACGAATCGACCCTTGCAACCATATTTAGGTAGGTACACCCCCTCACCCAACACTTATTCAGCTCATACTTTATTTAAATACTTTTTAAAGGCTTGCAGTACTGAGTGCATGACGTTTGGATACCAAGAGCATGAAGATACGATATTAATATTTATGCTAAAAACATGCTTCTCCAAGGACGACACACATAGTATGATAAATTATGTTTTTTTTAATCAAAATTACATATCTCAGTGTGTGGGGCTACTCTGAGGTATATGACGTTTTACGAGGATTTAACGTGAATTAATATTCAGAAAGGTAGTCGCAACAGCAAGAGCGTTGGTAAGGTCAGCAGCAGGTGGTCAACCGATTACATAATCATGTTAGCAAGATTTTTATTAGACTTGAAAGTTAACTATGGTCATACTAGGAGTAATACTAAGGTAATATATTCTGGTTACCTCAAGAGTTTTTCCACCCTTGTCCCTCTCAGTATAATTAAGTTACGCAAGCTTTAGAGAGGTTAGTTGGTGTAACATGGTCGATAAAGACTAGGTTGTTTTATTAAAATCTAACAAATTACATAATAGCCAATTTTGCAAATTTCCCGGGACTAAAATATTCATGATATATTCAATTTCGCCTTTAATTGGCTTCCTATTTCTATTTGAAAATACTGTATATCTGCTGTTCTTGTTCAATGTTGTTATTTTACTGAGAGTCTCTTGATCCTTGGATCAAACCAGAGCACTCCCATTCCCCATGCTTTGTGACCTATACAGATTAAGTGCGGCCCCTGATTATAATAATAATAATAATCATAATACAATGGCATTCTTCATCCAGAATATATAAAGGATGTTCTGCATTCTGCTAATGTTATGAAAGAAAGGTGACTTGATAACCACTTATTAGCCTGAAGTATCAGTTTGAGGCAATCTTGGCCATCGGTTTTGCCTCAATAATGACAGTTATTGCAGTTCTTTAGCTTTAAATGACTCTACGTGTAGAGGAAAGTGTTACGATGATTAGGTCCTGTTATTCAATTATCTGAGCAGTGACCACAGTCATTACACGCTTTATATTTTTAATCTGAGACTGCACAGGCTGGATAATATGTTCTAAAAATCTCAAATACAAAAATGTGAGAAACATTAGTCAGTTCAATAGCCAAACACACGTAGAAAGAATAAAAATAACACTATATTTCGATCTCGCACTAAGGTAGTCTTCAGAAGACTATTTTACTGTTTCCGTTTGAGTTTGTGCTTTAATAGACATTTTATTGTGAAATTAAATAACTGTTGTCAGCATATGAGAGCTGGAGATAAGGGCAGGAGCGTAAAAAGTGAGGTCAGTTATGGTCCTGTTTCTGGCAAGAACGAGTCCCTGCTTCTCGTCGCAGCACTGAGCAAGTCTGAGCCAGAGCTGGCATGCAGAGGTGGTCTTGCTACTCCATCAGAGAAAGTTAAATGACTTGTTCATGACGTTTGTTCGTGGTGCCTGGCTTGCCTCCTTCACCACATGGTGTTCGTATGTTTTGCCTGGCTTGTCTAACCTCACCACATGGTGCTTCCGTTTGTGGTGCCTGGCTTTACCTCCCTCATCACACCGTGTCTGTCTGTGGTGCCTGGCCTGATACCTCATCATATAATGTTCGTTTGTGGTGCCTGGCTTGTCTGCTTCATCACATAATGTTCGTTTTTGGTACCTGTCTTGTCTCCTCGCCACCAAGTTCTTTATTTCAACTCATATTTATGTAACACGGGAAGTACTCGCCCAATGGAATATTATTTATATATTCAGTTGAGCACTTTCTCTGCTGCAAAGACAATCTGCCTTGCTCAACTTATTTTGCATAGCTTAATGGGTAGTTTATAATAGACCGATTTAAATTTGTTTGTTATTAACAAGTAATTGAATCTTGTTCATATGCAAACCTAGTAAAATTTAGATGACACCACCATAAGTTTGCTAAATTTAAATGTTTGACAGATTGCTGATTTCGTAAGGTGACGTTCTTAAGGAAAAAAAGTATGATGGTCATAAAACTATTTGGTATCACTTGTCTTAATTTTCTTCAGCATAATTTTTGGCAGTTTCTAGGTAATAAATGCATACACCACATAGTTGAACGTGTCATCACTGACTTGGCTCACACGAGGAAAGCTGAGAAATAGGCTAACTTAGTCAACATTAATAGGCAAAGCCAAATGTCAGATACGACGAATAATAGTGCAATGAATACTGTAGATACAGATTACCTGTCGATAATTTCTGGGAACACTGACCCCGTGGTAGTGATTCCTTAAATCACTGATGCCTCTCAGCGGTATGAAAAGTAACGTCATGTTATATACCAGACAGCAATACAGGTGTTCCTGTATTATATAATTATAATCATAGTGAAGTGCTAAACCCGTAGAGGTCATATAGCTCCTGGAAGATAGGAGGAAATCAGGTTTGATGCAAGAAAGATAAGAGTAACTCCGATTCCGTGGATCAAGGCACCCTTCAAGGACTGGTTACAGGAGCTCTGGTGATTAATGTATTAAAAATATGTGTATAATGATTGTAAATATATTTTCCCCAATTCCTTATTTATTCTAATTAGGAGGCAAAATGTTCTTAGAAACCTAGTGTTTTGCAGGTGTATGTAAAATTGTGCTCTACAGAATTAATAAAGCTGTAAATTAATTTGTGTTGGAGTAAATAAAATTTCATTAAAATCTAGTTGAAGAGGGCAACCAATATTGGTGGAACAGTCAACCAATATTGGATAAACAGGCAAGTGTGGTTGATGGTGGTGGCTTCTTATCAATTTCAATGCCAACTGTAAACAGCTCTCAGTTTTTTACCTCGCAAGAAACACTATTTCACTTGAGTGCCTTTTTTACGAGCTCATTATCTTAAAGGGTCTCTTGATTGCTACTCGTGTGAATCCTTTGAAATTACTAATAATTCATTATTATTATTATTATTATTATTTGATTCACAAGAGCGCTAAACCCGCATGTGGCGTGGCGTTCCTTCCCAGCCCTGGGCTCGCTCTCAGCTTATAAATAACGAACTGAGATGCATGTGATGCTGTATCTTTAACATGACTAGTATGGATGGGTATGACTACTCGTAACTGTTTGTATTATTACTAATTTATCTTGCGAGCTTGTGGGTAAATATGTAACGTTCATCACAACTCTGCATATAAATTTACCTGAGCGATGCCGCAGAGATGTGCCAGGAGGACGACCCCACAGAAGAGTGTTATGCTTGCAAAGTTCATGGTGTGGGCGATGACGATGGTCGCGGCGGACACAGGGCACTTGTATACAATTGGTGATGGTCCTGCTGTATGTAGCTTTATAAACAGAGGATAGATGTACGTTGCCTGCCACTGGCTCACTCACACTAATAACTTTCACTCTCTGGCCCGCCATATAAACCCGCGCTGGGATGGGATGTAAGGGGTTCAGGATGTCGCCTGACCACCATTCTTGCCCTGTCTTCTAGCCTCACGCTCTCACATGCTACTTCCTTTCTGCACTATGCTGTTCCCATATTTGCTACCCTAGAGGGAGTCACAGTGGTAGCAGATGTAGAACTAATATTACCATAAGGAGTAATATAAGCAGAAGTAAGACACGCAGAGTGGTTTGGACGCAGATTTTTGGGGGTCAGCGGAAGTTGAAGGTGAGGGTAGCCGAAGGACGTATGTTGTGATCATTACCGCCAACGACACTCCTCACAATTGATTGATTCAAGTAGCCTCAGAACACCACAATGCTTTGCTATCAATCTCTCATCACCAACTGTCACTTTCATTTATTGTCTGTTACCTCCTCTCACCCTTTGTCATTTTTCACCGCCTGAATGTGGAAGTGATGAGAGTAAACATGGAATCCATGGTCAATTTTAAAGTAGGTCTGACAGGGCTCAAGAAGATAGAAACCAGTAATGCCGATATCAACGCCGTTTATGAGGCAGGACTGTGAACCAAGATTTCACTGCCACAAACAAATAGTTAGTAAACATGTGAGGAATGCCTCTTTTCATAATATATAATGAACACATATTATGCAAATAGGAATTCCTCACAAACACATATCCAGAGAGACAAGACTCCAGAATACTCACAGGCCATTTTCTCTGGATGAACCCTTTCCCTATCTCCTTCCTTATATATATATATATATATATATATATATATATATATATATATATATATATATATATATATATATATATATATATATATTTATATATATATATATATATATATATATATATATATATATATATATATATGTCGTTCCGATTAGGTAAAACTTGCGATTTTGGCTTAAATAGCAACGCTCACCTTGCCATATAAGACAAGTGAAAATTTGTGTATGCAATAATTTCGCTAAAATCATTCTGAACATAACGAAAAAATATATTTCATTGTGTTTGTTTATTATTAAATTAATGTTAACGTATCTAAAATATATTTAGTTGGGTTAGGCTAAATTAAATTGCACTTGTTGTAATAAGGTTAGGTAGGTTTTCAAAGTTTCTCTTGGTACAAAATTATAAATTCTTACATTAACATTAATGAAAAAATATGTCTTTAAACGTATAAGAGAAAATTTTAGAAAGGACTAAATTTTAGATGAGTTCTTGCTAATTGACCAGTTTTACCTAATCGGCACGACTATATATATATATATATATATATATATATATATATATATATATATATATATATATATATATATATTATTAACACATCGGCCGATTCCCACCAAGGCAGGGTGGCCCGAAAAGAAAAACTTTCATCATCATTCACTCCATCACTGTCTTGCCAGAAGGGTGCTTTACATACAGTTATAAATTACCAGTTTACCTAATCGGCACGACATATATATATATATATATATATATATATATAAACACATGCCGACAGACATTTACATCTCCCTCCTTCAGAGTGACTCAGTTTGCAACATTTATCCTTCCGCATTCTCCAGAACTCAAGTCCGGCCTGCCGGTTTCCTGAATCCCTTCATAAATGTTACTTTGCTCACACTCCAACAGCACGTCAAGTATTAAAACCCTATGCCTCCATTCACTCCTATCAAATACGCTCACACATGCTTGCTGGAAATCCAAGCCCCTCGCACACAAAACTTCCTTTACCCCTCCTCCAACCTTTCCTAGGCCGACCCCTACCCCGCCTTCCCTCCACTACAGATTTATACACTCTCGAAGTCACTCTGTCTCGTTCCATTCTCTCTACATGTCCAAACCACCTCAACAACCCCTCCTCAGCTCTCGGGACAATCGTTTTGGTAATCCGCACCTCCTCCTAATTTCCAAACTCGAATTCTCTGCATTATATTCACACCACACATTGACCTCAGACATGACATCTCCACTGCCTCCAGCCTTCTCCTCGTTGCAACATTCATCACCCATGCTTCACACCCATATAAGAGCGTTGGTATAACTATATCTCATACATTCCCTCTTTACTTCCATGGACAAGGTTCTTTGTCTCCACAGACTCGAAGTGCTCCACTCACCCTTTTCCCTCATCAATTCTATGATTCACCTCATCCTTCATAGACCCATCCGCCGACATGTCCACTCCCAAATATCTGAATACATTCACCTCCTCCATACTCTCTCCTCCAATCTGATATCCAATCTTTCGTCACCTATTCTTTTTGTTATCCTCATCACCTTACTCTTTCCTATATTCACTTTCAATTTTCTTCTTTTACACACCCTACCAAATTCATCCACCAACCTCTGCAGCTTCTCTTCAGAATCTCCCAAAGCACAGTGTCATCAGCAAAAAGCAACTGTGACAACTCCCACTTTGTATTTGCTCTTTATCTTTTAGCCCAACACCTCTTGCCAAGACCCTCGCATTCACTTCTCTTACAACCCCATCTATAAATATATTGAACAACCACGGTGACATCACACATCCTTGTCTAAGGCCCACTTTACTGGGAAATAGTCCCCTTCCCTCCTACACACTCTAACCTGAGCCTCACTATCCTCATAAAAACTCTTCACTGCTTTCAGTAACCTTCCTCCTATTCCATACACCTGCAACATCTGCCACATTGCCCCTATCTACCCTATCATACGCCTTTTCCAAATCCATAAATGCCACAAAAACATCTTTACCCTTATCCAAATACTGTTCACCTATATGTTTCACTGTAAACACTTGGTCTACACACCCCTACCTTTCCTAAAGCCCCCTTGTTCATCTGCTATCCTGCTTTCTGTTTTACTCTTAATTCTTTCAATAATAACTCTACCATACACTTTACCAGGTACACTAACAGACTTATTCCCTATAATTTTTGCACTCTTTTGTCCCTTTGCCTTTATACAAAGGAACAATACACGCTCCTGCCAATCCCTAGGTACCTTACCCTCTTCCATACATTTATTAAATAATAGCACCAACCACTCCAAAATTATATCCCCACCTGCTTTTAACATTTCTATCTTTATCCCATCAATCCCAGCTGCCTTACCCCCTTTCATTCTACCCACTGCCTCACGAACTTCCCTACACCCACAACTGGCTCTTCCACACTCCTACAAGATGTTATTCCTCCTGCCCTACACACGAAATCACAGCTTCCCTGTCTTCATCAACATTTAACAAATCCTCAAAATATTCTCTCCATCTTCCCGATACTCTAACTCTCCATTTAATAATCTCCTCTCCTATTTTTAACTGTCAAATCCATTTGTTCTCTAGGCTTCCTCAACTTATTAATCTCATTCCAAAACTTTTCTTATTTTCAACAAAATTTGCTGATAACATCTCACCCACTCTCTCATCTGCTCTCTTTTTACATTGCTTCACCACTCTTTAACCTCTTTTTCTCTCCATATACTCTTCCTCCTTGCATCACTTCTACTTTGTAAAACCTCTCATATGCTAACTTTTTCTCCCTTACTACTTCTTTACATCATCATTCCACCAATCGCTCCTCTTTCCTCCTGCACCCACTCGCCTGTAACCACAAACTTCTGCTGAACACTCTAACACTACATTTTTAAATCTACCCCATACATTTTCGACCCCATTGCCTACACTCTCACTAGCCCATCTATCCTCCAATAGTTGTTTATATCTTACCCTAACTGCCTCCTCTTTTAGTTTATAAACCTTCACCTCTTTTACTTACTGATTCTATTTTCCTTGTATCCCATCTACCTTTACTCCCACTGTAGCTATAACTAAAAGTGATCTGATATATCTGTAGCCCCTCTATAAACATGTACATCCTGAAGTCTACTCAACAGTCTTTTATCTATCAATACATAGTCCAACAAACTACTGTCATTACGCCCTACATCATATCTTGTATACTTATTTATCCTTTTTCTTAAAATATGTATACCTATAACTAAACCCCTTTCTATACAAAGTTCAATCAAAGGGCTCCCATTATCATTTACACCTGGCACCCCAAACTTACCTACTACACCCTCTCTGCATGTTTCTCCCACTTTAGCATTTAGGTCCCCTACCACAATTACTTCTCATTTGGTTCAAAAGTTCCTATACATTCGCTTAACATCTCCCAAAATCTCTCTCCTCTACACTCCTCTCTTCTCCAGGTGCATACACGCTTATTATGACCCACTTTTCGCATCCGACCTTATTTTAATCCACATAATCCTTGAATTTACACATTTATATTCCCTCTTTTCCTTCCATAACTGATCCTTCAA
>WNWK01020118.1:0-36442 GCA_009830355.1 Cherax destructor | reverse complement strand
CGCTAAAGAAAAACTGGCACAGTTGCCTGATTTCCCCAGTTCAAAATAACGATCAATGTTGACTTCACTTAATTTTAAGAACATCGGTGATGCCAACGAATTTTAAAACCCCCCCAAATGCGGATCATCATCATTCATACCCTTTTTTTCATAACCCACAGCTCTCAGGTGCAATCACAGCTCTCAGGTGAAACCCCACAGCCTCAGGTAAACCCCGTCTCAGGCACAATCACCCCCTCACAGGTGCAATCACAGCTCTCAGGTGCAATACAGCTCTCAGGTGCAATCACAGCTCACAGGTGCAATCACAGCTCTCAGGCACAATCACAGCTCACAGGTGCAATCACAGCTATCAGGTGCAATCACAGCCCCCCAGGCACAATCACAGCTCACAGGTGCAATCACAGCTCTCAGGTGCAATCACAGCTCTCAGGTGCAATCACAGCTCTCAGGTGCAATCACAGCTCTCAGATGCAATCACATCTCTCAGGTGCCTCAGTTATACTGTTTTTTTTCCCCAAAAAAAACGTAACTCCTCTAAAAAGTGTAGTTGTTGCTTCTTGACCATCTTAATACCATGGAAGTGCCTTTTTAAAATTTAAAAAGGCCCTGTCCCTTTCTCAACTTTCCCCGCCTTTTCCCCTGTGGGTTTTTCCCCACTGCTAAGGGGAAATTTGCGGGGGAATGATTTTTCTTGTTTTGGGGAACATATTGTTACATATGAAAGAATGGAGAAGCAAGGGCAGTCACCTCCCAAAAACATCAGTTGTTGCTTCTCTCTCTCTCTCTTTTTAGCCAGTGTAAGTGGGGGAAAAGAGTGCATGTACTTGGAAAGTGTTTGCACGTCCCCGGCGTAACAGTGAGCTTGCCAGCACTCTGACAGCACTGCTCCACTCAAAATCTTCCAAGGGGGAGGTCGACTTGTCCCCTTCCTGAGTAAAAAAAAACGGGAGAAAAAGGGGGTGACATTACTTATAGGGTTTTGGGAAAGAAATGTTCTCGGGAAAAAAAATGTGGAAATGTTTAAAAAAAGCAGCCAAGGAAGATAACTTGGAATAGGGAAAGAGACAATTACGACTGAGAAAAAACCCCCGGGGCTGAAGAAAGAAAAACCCAAAAAGGAAATTATGGAGAAAGTGAGAGGAAGGGTAGAATTTACACTAATGTTGAAGATATAACAGAATTAGAGGAATCAGGAGATAAGTCATTAGCAGAGATGCTGTGGGGGGGATGATGAGGAACGAGAGGGAAAAAAGGAAATAAGGGGGAGATGAAAATGTTTTTTGCCCCAAGGAACTGGAGCTAGGTTGGTCGGGGTCTTAGGTGGTGGGGGGGGGGAGGTGTTGGGATCTTGACCGGGGGGTTGGAGGGGGGGTGGTCGGGGAATATAGTGCAGGGGGAAGCAGAACTGAAAGTAGAATCAACTGAGCTGATGGAGTACCTGGCTAGCATTTCTGCCAGACACACAACATCTTTTAACCCCCGAAGAAGAAGAAGAGGAGAAAATGATAAAAACAAAGATTTTTAGTTCATCTAAAGACGAAGAAAGGAAAATATTGTTAAGGTCATGTAAAATCTTCCAAAATGAAGGTCAGAAGACAGCGGAGAAGTGAGTACAAGTTCCAGAAACTAATATTCAAGACTGAGAAAGAAGCTGGGGGACACGGAGAATATTCAAGACTGAGAAGAGAAGCGGGGGCACGTGAGAATATTCAAGACTGAGAAGAGAAGCTGGGGGACACGTGAGAATATTCAAGACTGAAAAAGGAAGTGGGGACACGGGAGAATATTAAGACTGAGAAGAGGTGGGGGACACATGAGAATATTCAAGACTGAAAGAAGCTGGGGGACACATGAGAATATTCAAGACTGAAAAGAGAAGCTGGGGGACACATGAGAATGCACAGCAGAAAAACTAAATTTGACACTAAACTGAGGACACTAAAAGACCAGATAATGAAACGAAGAAAGAAGTAAGAAACTTACTCGAAACCCAAGGAAACCGTGAGAAGACCGTGAGGAAGACCGTAAGGAAGACCGTGAGGAAGACCGGAAGCCGTGAGGAAGACCGTGAGGAAGACCGTGAGGAGTTAAGCAAATAATTTCAAGAAGTGATTTTAGTGGAAACAGTAGCAAACTAGGTATGTCCAAAAAAATAGGGGAAAAAAGACACAGCCCACCATCAAGCAAAAAGCAAGTGAGAATGAAATGAAAAGCCATAAAATAGCTCAAGGAGGACCTGAGAAAACAAACACAAAGACTGCCTTTTGGGAAATGTCAATTTTAAGGAAAAACCGTCCACCATTGATCAGTTTTATGGCCAATATTTTTTTAAAGTACAGTATGTAAATGATTTTGCCAGATGGGACAGAATCCCCCGTGTTTCGGCTTGTGGATTATGAAAAACTATTAACAAGAATGTAAACAAGAGGCGACAGTGGGGCTTCCAGGAAACATACAAAAGGGGGAGTCAAGTCCTTGACCCAATCCAAACCAGTACAAGATAAAAAAAATTTATAAAGAGGGGGGGGACTGGAAATGGAATACGGGTTTAGAGTTAAGAAACTATATGCATGAAAAAAAAAGGCTCGGTATGTAAACATCTCCCGGGAAAAACCGAAATTTTAAAAAAAAAATTCTTTGGGATACTGTTAACAAGGTTTCCCCGGCCCATCTCAGAACATGCACCACATGCTTGGATCAAGCCCCTCATTGAACATTTTAAAAAAGGGGGAAAAGGTGCAAAGTTTTCCCAGAAATTAATTCCGGGGAGCTAAAAGAAACATTATGGGAAAACTAAAGGAATTTAAGGTGACAACCTTAAAAAAAGTAAGGGAAAACGGGGGGGGTATGTTTTCCCTCGTAACCCTGCTACTCTCTCCCCCAACCATTATTGGTCCACATCACTTTTTCCCCCCCCCCCTCACACACACACACTCTTATTTCCATTACCTCTCCCGCCTCCACTATGTTATTCTACCCCTTTTTGGCCCACTAAACCCCCTTACTGTCTCGCCTACACGTTCACCCCACTCATAAGTCGACTCCCCTCCCCCCTTCACTTGTCAACTCTTCCCCCCTAAAAGCCTATTTTCCCCCCTGGACGGCCCCTGCTGCCCCCCTTAATTCCATCTACGCCCACACCCCACACGCCCACCCCCTTCCCCTCACCCAAACTGCTGCTCCCCAAAACCAAAAGGAATAGGTGGATCAAGGGGGGAAGTTGGATGTTAAAAAAAAAGTCATCAAACCGAGGGAAAAAAAGGGGTTGGAAACCCGGGGAAACACGCATAGCAAGGTTAATGAAATGAATGGGAAATCAAAAAAAAAGGTGGAAGTTCCTTTTTGAAGACTTTAGAAAGAGGAGGGGGAAAGAAAGATCACTGAGGAGCAAGAAACTGAATGAGGAAAAAATCAGAGTTCAAGATAGAAAAAAAATTGCAGGAGTATATTGTGGAAAAAAGAAGTGAAGGTTAAAGTAAGGATTTTGAAAAATAAAGTTAGGATGCAAAGGGGGGGTGGTAGAAAGGCTAAGAAAAAAAAGCAGGTGGAAATAGATTAGGGACAGGAAAAGACATAAAAAAAAAAATGAGGTGGATAACTGACATAATGTTCAGCATGTCAAGAGGACGAAAAAAAACAGTAAATGACTATGGGGAAACAGGGGGCAGAGAGCAGCATCCGTGGGTCAAAAAATTGAGGAATAGGAGCCCTCACGGTTTCCCGGGGAAAAAGAAGAAACAGAACCTGAGGGGGAAAAAAGGGCAAAGGCAAAGGGGGGAAAAAAAGAAACGTTGATGGAAAATGGGGAAATTTCAAGTGAGACCAAAAAAAAAAAACCCCGAGTTCTTTTTTTCAGGGGGTTGTAGATTATGTAGAAAAACAAGACCATTGTAAATTCTGCTTACAAGTGTATAAACAAGAAACCTAGAATTGGGGGTAACAGGGTAATGGAATAGAAAAAGAGACGCTTTCCTTGAAGGGGGAAAAAAAGAGTTCGGGGAAAACCCCTCAAAACCCCAGGGAAATTCTCTACCTATTATCTTTAGAAACATAATAAGACAACAATGTTGCCAGAAAAATGAGAGACTGAAGAATAAGAGCGTGGTATTCCCGAGCGGCTGGAGCCCCCGAGAAAAATCTGTCAGAGTATGAGGGAAGCCCCCCATATAATACTTCTTTAATATATAAACCTCTCAGGATTAAAAAAAATAAAGTACGTATTACGGGGTAGGAAGACAGATGGCTAGAAGCACCTGAAGATTTGAGGAACAAAAAACCAGGACAAAAGTATGCCACGGCTATATAACAGAGATTTGTAATACCCCCAAAACAAGGATAAAATATAGGATATTATATAGTCAACAACAATAAAGCAATGATTCGTATACTAGACATGGGGGGAGATAAAGAACAACAACTAAAGCTAAACTACTAGTACTAGTACACAAGACACAAGAGACTAGTGCTAAAGCTGGAGGACCGGGGGGGATAACGGGGGAAAGGGGGGCAATGGATCGGGAAACCTGCCCCGGAAGACAACAGCAAGTCATGGATGTGGTGGGGGTCGAGTGGGCGCCTGTAACGAGCGGGGTTCCACAGGGTCAGCCCCAGAACCGGTGCTGTTTATGGTATTTGTGAATGACATGACATGTCCCTGTTTGCAGATGTGGGTTGATGAAAATTCCCCAAACGGACGAGGACCAGGCAGAACTACAAAGGGATCGGGGCAGGCTGCAGGCCTGGTCCAGCAACTGGCTCCTGGGTTCAACCCCCCAAGTGCAAAGTCATGAAGATTGGGGAAGGGCAAAGAAGACCGCAGACGGAGTACAGTCTGGGGGGCAGAGACTAAAAACTTCACTCAGGAAAAGGGGGTTTGGGTTTTTCCTGGCGGAGGGGGGAGCTGTGAATCGCCCCTGCAACCACAACTGGTGACTACACACACACACACACACACGGGGATCATTTACTAGGACCGGTGCTTTTTTTTGTATACGTGAATGATATGACAAGGGATAGAGACAGTTATCCCTAGTAGCAAATACCGAGAAACTAATAAGAAGAATACTAAGAAATGGGGCCCCAGGAACGACTACAACAGAATCTGGATAGGCCGCTGGTCTGGTGGGGACAAATAGCTCCCGGATTTTAAAAAACCAAAAATGCAAAGTTATGAAATTTGGCAAAGGACAAAAAACTGCAGACGGAGTACAGGCTCGAGAGGCAAAGGTTTAAAAACCTCACAAAAGGAGAAGGACTTTAGGTTGAGTATTGTACCGAGCATATAACCTGAGGCACACTTTAAAAAAAAAATTTAGCTGCAGCAAATGGGGTCAAACTGGCTTTTAAACATCTAAGTATAGAGTCATTAACGACAGGGGAATCCCGGGGGCCTCAGGGCCAAAAAATATGCAAACCCCCAGTACGGAACCCACACCTGGTCAAACATGTCAAGAAATTGGAGAAAGCCCCCGAGGCTAAAGGGATTAGCCCGGGGAGCTGTTTTTTTATGCAGCGAGGTTAAAGGAACTCAATCTGATGACACAGAGGAACTAGGGGTAATTTTGATAACAAAGTACAAAATACTGAAAGAAATGACAACGTGAATAGGGACAGATAGTTTGAGAAAGGAAAAAGAGGACCACGACTAAAAAGAGTGGGGGGGGTTGTTGGTGTTTCTCCACCCCCCAAGTTGTCAGGAAGTGGAACCCGGGAAGTGACGTGGTAGGGCAAGATCCATACATACCTTTAAGAAGAGGTATAAAAACTATAAAAACCAGGAGAGAGTGAACCTAGTAGCGACCAGCAAAGGGGGGCGGGGCTAGGCCCCAAGACTAACCCCCCGCCCTCCAAAACGTGACTACATAGGGCGAGCACACACACACACACCCAGTGAAGAGGCGGGGCCAGGCCCCATGAATCCCCCCCTGCAACCACAACGGGGGTAGTACACACACACACACACACACACACACACACACACAAAAGAAGTGTCTATCAACAAGTGAGTTTGACAACTAGTACCTAACTACTACTAACTACACTTTTCCTTCCCCCTTTTAAACCCCCCCATAGTTCCCCCAATTTTAATTTTTCCATATCTCACATTTAATAAAAAAAAAAGAGAGAGAGAGAGAAGAGAGAGAGAGAGAGAGAGAGAAAAAAAAAAAAAAAAAAACTCACCTAATTGTGGTTGGGGGGGTCAGTCTGGCTCCTGGACCCTCCTCCTTACTGGTCCTACTTGGTCCACTCCCCCCCTGCTCCATAATAAACCTCTTTTTAAACCCCATGTATGGTTCCTGCCTCCATTTTCACTCTCCAGATTTTCCCCCTTTTCCTGACAACTCTATAACTGAAGAAATACTTCCTAACATCCTTGTGCCCCCTTATGAGTCTTCAATTTTCCCAAATTTTGACCCCTTGTTGCTGTGTCCCATCTCTGGGACATCCTGTCTTTGTCCCCCTTTTCCCCCGTAGTATTTTATATGTCTTATCATTTTCCCCCATCGTTTTTCCCCTTTAAACCCCTCCTCGTAGGACATCCCCCCTTTAAATCCGGGACTAGTCTCGTTTAAAAACCCTTTTCACTTTCTTTAATTTCCTGACGTATTTGGCCAGGTGTGGGTTCCAAGCTGGGCGATACTTTAATATAGACCTGATGTACACGGTGTACAGAACCCCCCAAAGACTCCTTACTGAGATGTGGGAATGCTGTTTTTAGGTTTGTTAGGCGCCCGTATGCCGCAGCAGTTATTTGGTTGATGTGCCCCTCAGGAGATGTGTTCGGTTTATTTTACCCCATGTTTTTTTTTGAGTGAGGTTTGTAGTCTTTGGCCCCCTAGACTGTATTCTGTCTGCGGTTTTTTTCCCTTTTTCCCCCTCGTGTGTGTGTGTTTTGCGTGCGTGCGTGCTTTTACTAACCTGTTTGTACCCCCCTTGCCAAATTCGTTCCAAAATTTATAAGCCCTATCGTACCTGCTCTTAAAACCATGCAAAACCCATCTCAACCACTTCTTCATCGAGATTATTCCACTTCCCAACGACCCTTAGACTGGAGAAATTCTTCCTGACATTACTGAGTCATCTGTATCTTTAACTTCCAGCTGTCTCCTCCACTTCTTCTCGCCTCCCCAAACAGCATGTCCCTATCTCCCCCCGTAGTTCCTCTGAATATTTTGTGTTTTTCATGTCTTTCCTGGTTCAGCTCTCCCCTTTTTTCATTAGTTAAAAAATTTCCCTTATCCTCCCCCTCGTAAATCATTCTCCGGGGGTTTGAAAAAAGCATACTTCTGTACTTTCTCCAGTGTCTTAATAGGAGGTGTGGGGTTTCCCTACTGGTAGGGGGGACTCAAAAAGGGCCCGGAATGATTTTTGAAATTTCTGAAGACTACTTTAGATTTACCAGACGAACATTGGTTGCAGAGGTTATTCGGCTGATATGACCCTCTTCGATATACAAGGCCTGTGCTCACCCCTAGGGCCTTTTTTTTTTAGTGAGGTTTACAGCCTCTTAGTCTGTACTCCGTGTCCGGTCTTTTTTTTTTTTCTTCTCTTCATAACCTTTTTTTTTTTGGGGTTGGGGAACTCAAGCAGCCACTTCCCCAACACATCTTGCAATTTGTCTCGATCCTTTAAAAGTTTTTTTTTTACCTCGTTTTTTTTTTATTCTCCTCATTAATTTTCTTTCATCAAACAGGGATGCCTTCGATTTCACCCCTTTTTTGGAATTTATTTAAATGGCAAAAATTCCCGATCCTTGCGGAGCCCCGCTAATTCCTTCCCCCATTCTGACGTCTTTGCCTATGATACTCACTTTTCCCCCTGCCCTTGTTTTATCCACAGAAGAATTTCCCCCTCTTTCCCTGCCTTCACCTAAATTTTTTTCCCTGCCTCTTGTGGGG
Organism: Cherax destructor; assembly: GCA_009830355.1. Lineage (NCBI taxonomy): Eukaryota > Metazoa > Arthropoda > Malacostraca > Decapoda > Parastacidae > Cherax > Cherax destructor. The sequence goes on along the minus strand of WNWK01020118.1, from coordinate 28,541 downwards.
TACAGTAAAAAATGCCTTCCTGCTTCCCCAAGAAAATGCAATCCACCAATCCCTGTCTTTCCTGCCTCATTTTTTGTTATTTTTTTTGGGGTTCAAGGGTCGGTAATACAAAATTTGCTCTCTTAACTCATGCTGGCTATTTTTAAAAGAAAGCTTTTTGTCCAAGTTTGACCACTTCCAAAATTACCCCCCGGGAAAACCCTTTTTTTATTACCTTGCATGATAATCATGTAAAAAAAACTGGTCTGTAATTCAACTTTTTCCTGCCTGTCTCCTTTTTAAAAACACAGGGGACCCATTTTTCCTTTTTTTTTAGACCCGGGGCAACTCTTCCGTATCCATTGACTTGTTGTTGTTTAACAGTGGTTCACACAGTGTTTCTTCCTCCCCCGCAGATCTATGGTGCCCCCCGTCAGATCTCTTTCCCCTTGATGTACCCAGCTCCATAAAAAATTTTTTTTTCCCTTCGCTGTTGCGTGTATGGTGTCCAGTACCAGTCGGTGTGCCTTGTCCTATAAGTTTTTAGGTATTGCACCTGTCTCCAACGAGATATCAAATTTTTTGATCAACACTCCTTGTTGTTTATTGTGTGTGTGTGTGTTTGCGCACGCGTAAAAGGGGGGGCGTGCATGCATGTACTCCCAAGCCCCCTTAATTTTTTGGTTGCAGAAGTCGAATTTAGTTTAGTCCTGCCACTGCTGGCCGCTAGTGGGGTTCACTCTCTCTCCTATTGGGGCCCCCCTGTGTTTGTGTGTCTCAGAGAGAGAGAGAGAGAGAGAGAGAGAGAGAGAGAGAGAGAGAAAAGAGAGGGAGAGAGAGAGAATTATTATTATTATAATTCAAAGCGCAAAACCCTTTTTTGGGTTATTCAGCGAAATTTTTTTGTGGAGGTTTGATCCTCCGTCCCCCGGGGCGAGACAGACACGCTCTCTATTTGTACTCACCTATCCTAGAGAGAGAGAGAAAAAAGATCGTAAAAAGGAAATTTCCGAGGGGACCACCCGGGGTTCCCCAGCTGTATTAGCACCTCGCTCGTACAAACACTTACGCCTTTTTTAGTCTAATTTCTGATTGTTTTGGGGAGTTCACTTAAAAGGTTCTTTTTCATTTTTGTTTTATGACTGTGTGGGTGGCGGCTCTGGTAAATTAAAATTGGGGAGGCTTCCCGGGGTTACTCTTTAACCCTTGTCGATTTTTCCTTCAATACTGTAAGAGAAAGCATCAGAGAAAGCATGGGGAGAAAGGCGTAATGTTAAGGTGAAGGACCCCCGGTTATAAAAGGGGGAAAAGGGGGAACCCCGGTTTAAAAGGGGGAAAAAAAAGGTTATGGGAAGTTTTTTAAGGGGGAAGGGGGGAAAGGGGTTACGAAAAAATGGCGAGTTTTTGTGGTAACTAGAACGTCGGGAAACTTAGCAGTTGGGTTTTGCTAGTTCTCCTTGGACCAAGGTACACAAGCTCTAGTACCACAGAAATGGCCCAAAACTCGAAAAATTGGGCATGGGTGAATCTTGACCTCTCCCCCAAAACCCCCTCCGAATATAAACTAGTCTTTTACAACCCCCATTAAGTGGCAGCCACACTATTAAGTGGCAGCCACAATTAAATGGGGGCCACACTTTAAAAAGGAGCCACACTATTAAGTCCCCGCCACAAAATGGCAGCCACACTTTTAAAGGGAAGGCAGTTTTTAGTGGGCACTTTGTCTATCGACAAGTGCCCTTTGACAACCGGGGGCTAACACACAAACACACACACACCAGGGGCACGTGGGTGGTGGGTGAGGGGGGTGTGGCCAGTAGTAGTAGTGGGGTGGCTGCCCCTTGGGGCCCGTAAAACCCAAAACCCCCCCCCCCCAATCTCACTCACACACACACGACTCGGCCCCCAGCAGCCACAACTATATACACACACACACCACAAACTATTAACAACAGGCCAAAAGTTTGTCGACAAGTCCTTTAACAACTGGTAACCAATTAACTAACACACACACAGGGGGGTTTAGGAGGCGAAGGGAAAAGGCAAAATGAAAAATGACCCGAAAGAAAAACAAGAGATTGAAAACATCATCAAAGAAATAGGCAATGAGGACATGACCTAAAAGTAAATTTTTGAGAATAGGTGGGGGGGGCTCAAAGGGGAAATCGGCTGGTCAAACTGATTTTCAAGACATAAATGGTGCAGAACAGGATCCTGCAAAAAAAACCACAGCTGATTTAAGAACTTCGTGGGGTTGGGGGGCATTCGACTCTTTTCCCTTTTCCCCATTGGTATTTATGTTGGGCTATTCTGGTTTCCAGAGGTTTACCTGTTTGACCAATATATAAAGAAACACTGGGTGTATGGGACCTTGTTAACCCCCAAACACTTTTTTTAGGGTGTGTTAGAGGGTGTATTTTTTTAACAACCTCTTTTTTCTGTCCCAATGTTTTTGAAAGCAAGGTTTATGTTCATAGTTTTTAAATGCCTCACGCAGGCAGACCAGGTTCTCATTGTATGGTAAACTAGTATATTTTTCCCCGGGAATCACTTCCTTAGGTTCAGTTCTGTAGAAAGTCTTCCCCTTGACATTAGTGCCTTTCGACAAAATCCCTGGGGTATCAGTTTTTTTGGGTGTGTTGAATATCTTGCTGATTTCGTCCTCTTTCTCTGGACTGCAGATGCACAAGGCTCTCAAGAACATTGTGATGAACCTCCTTTACCCTGGGGTTTGTGATTGGAATAGTAAAAGAAATGTATGACGACACATTCGTGGACTTCCCCCTTGACTGTAAATTTGAATTTTCTATCGACACGATGGCTTAAAAAAAACTAGGAACGGAAAAAAGTTGTTTATTTCATGTTCTGTTGTGAACTTAATTGGGGAAAAACTAGACCATTGAGTCTGGGTAGGAATCATCCCCAAGTTGTGATCTCTAGGACATAGGCAAAAAAAATCATCTTATCTGAACCACCTGGCTGTGCTTTTTTTTAAAAGAGACAGGAAAAAGGCAGACAGAGGGTGTGCCTCCCAGGAGCTGGTGTTGGTGACATAGTCAGCAGGTTGGATAATATTATGTCAGGTAATGGGAACAAGCCCATTATCTGTCTTAGTGCTGGTGGAAATGACATTGGGAAGGGCAGAAGACAGGAGCTACTAGATAAGTACAGGTCAGCCATAGAAGTCGTTAGGTCTAAGGAGGTATCCCAATCATATGTAGCATTTTGCCTAGAAATGGAGTGGGCAATGAATGGATGTCTAGGGCAATTGGTATAAATTGCTGGCTAGACAGGTACTGCAAGAACTTGCAATTACATTCATTGATAACTGGGACAAATTCTATGGCAAACGTGATATGTATGCAAGGGATGGGGTTCATCTCTCTGGGGCTGGAGTGATTGCATTAGCCGATACGATTGAGGGGTCATTGGAGACTTGTCTAGGACTTTAAACTGATAGATTATAGAGGTATGGGTGTTTGTGGGAAACAATCAGGCTGTAGTATTAGGCCTGGAAACAGCAGATATTACCAGGATACCTCAGGGATATGTTTAAAAAACAATATTCAAAATAAAGTTTGTAAATGCAAAGCAATTGATCAACAAACAAAGAGATAGTAGAGGGCAACGAGTGACTAGCTCCCTTAAGGTTTACTATACAAATAGTAGGAGTCTAAGAAATAAGATAGATGAGCTAAGATTACTTGCAAGTGCAGGTAATATAGATATTATTGCTATAACAGAGACCTGGTTCAACCTGAAAGATAGAGAAATGCCTTCCGAGTGCAACATTCAGGGTTACAAACTATTCCACACTGATAGGGTCAACAGGAAGGGTGGTGGAGTGGCGATGTATGTCAGAGATAATTTAAATTGTTGTGTTAGACAAGGTATAAGATTAGAAACAGCGGACACAGAATCTGTTTGGCTACAGTTTCTCGAGGGTCGTGAAAAATTAATTTTGGGTGTGATTTACAGACCCCCAAGTCTGGATAGGGAGTGCAGTAAGCTGCTATGGGACGAAATTCATAAGGCGTCTAGATATGAAAATGTTGTGTTAATGGGAGATTTTAACTTTAGACAAATTGATTGGAACAATGAGACAGGTAATCTCGAGTCTAGTGACTTTCTTGATACGGTTCAGGATTGTTTTTTAAAACAGTTTGTGACAGAACCAACTAGAGGTAGCAACTTGCTTGATTTGGTTCTTGCTAACAAAGAATCACTAATTAATAATCTTGAGGTTAATGAAGAGCTTGGGAAAGCGATCACAAATCACTAGCTTTAATATATCATGGAATTACCCAGGTAACTGCAATCAAGTCTCTGTTCCAGACTTTCGTGTTGCCGACTTCATGGGGCTGAGAAATTACCTAGGTGGGCTAAATTGGGATGACCTGACTATGGGTCAGGTAGGTGGTTTGGTTGCCAATATGACGTTTTTCAGAGCGTAGTTCTAGCTGCCCAGACAACCTTTGTTCCAAGTAGGAAATTAGATCTAACAAAAATGATCCTAAATGGATGAACAATAGATTAAAACATCTCATTGGTCAAAAGAGGCAATATAGGCGTATCAAAAGAGGAGATGGACAGATAAGAAATCAATATTTTCAATTAAAGAGAAATAAAAAAAGGAATAAGAAAAGCAAAAGGGATTATGAGGCTAAGGTCGCAAGGGATTCGAAGACTAACCCAAAAGGGTTCTTTCAGGTATACAGAAGTAAGATTAGGGACAAGATAGGCCCACTTAAGAGTAACTCAGGACAAATCACGGACAGTGATAAGGATATGTGTGAAATTTTCAATACTTACTTCCTCTCAGTTTTTACTCAGGAAGATACTAGCGGAATTCCAGAAATAATAAATTATGTAGAACTGGAAGATAATAGACTATGCTCGATTGGGGTAACTAGTGACATGGTCCTCAGACAAATAGAGAAATTAAAACCTAACAAATCCCCAGGCCCTGATGAACTGTTTGCAAGAGTTTTAAAGGAATGTAAAGAGGAACTTAGCAAACCTTTGGCAAATCTTTTCAATATATCACTACAAACTGGCATAGTGCCAGACAAGTGGAAAAGGGCAAATGTAATACCTATTTACAAGGCAGGTGACAGGTCCTTAGCTTCGAACTATAGACCAATAAGCCTTACCTCCATAGTTGGTAAATTTATGGAATCAATAATTGCCGAGGCAATTCGTAGCCATCTTGAAAAGCATAAATTGATTAATGAATCTCAACACGGTTTTACTAAGGGGCGTTCCTGTCTTACGAATTTACTAACTTTTTCACTAAGGTGTTTGAGGAAGTAGATCATGGTAATGAATATGATATTGTGTATATGGACTTCAGTAAGGCTTTCGATAAAGTTCCACATCAGAGGCTACTGAGGAAACTTAAGGCACACGGAATAGCAGGAGAAATTTTTCCTGGGTAGAGGCATGGTTGACAAATAGGCGCAGAGAGTTTGCATAAATGGAGAGAAATCAGAATGGGGGCGCGTCTCAAGCGGTGTTCCACAGGGGTCAGTTTTGGGCCCCTGTTGTTTACAATTTACATAAACGACATAGATGAAGGAATAAATAGTAACATAAGTAAATTTGCTGATGACACCAAAATAGGCCGTCCAATTCATTCAAATGAGGACATTAGAGCACTCCAGGATGATTTGAATAGACTGATGCAGTGGTCGGAGAAGTGGCAGATGCAGTTTAATGTAAACAAATGCAAAGTTCTAAATGTTGGGCAGGACAATAACCATGCCACATATAAGCTGAATAATGTAGATCTTATTACTTGTGATTGCGAGAAGGATTTAGGAGTTCTGGTTAGTAGTAATCTGAAGCCAAGACAACAGTGCATAAGTGTTCGCAATAAAGCTAACAGAATCCTTGGCTTCATATCAAGAAGTATAAATAATAGAAGTCCTCAGGTTGTTCTACAACTCTATATATCTTTGGTTAGGCCTCATTTAGATTATGCTGCACAGTTCTGGTCACCGTATTACAGAATGGATATAAATGCACTGGAAAACGTACAAAGGAGGATGACAAAGTTGATCCCATGTATCAGAAATCTTCCCTATGAGGATAGACTGAGGGCCCTGAATCTGCACTCTCTAGAAAGGCGTAGAATTAGGGGGGATATGATTGAGGTGTATAAATGGAAAACAGGAATAAATAAAGGCGATGTAAATAGCGTGCTGAAAATATCCAGCCAAGACAGGACTCGCAGCAATGGTTTCAAGTTGGAAAAGTTCAGATTCAGGAAGGATATAGGAAAGCACTGGTTTGGTAATAGAGTTGTGGATGAGTGGAACAAACTCCCGAGTACCGTCATAGAAGCTAAGACGTTGTGTAGTTTTAAAAATAGGTTAGATAAATACATGGGGGGGTGTGGATGGGTGTGAATTTGGACCTGACTAGCTTGTATTACCAGGTCAGTAGCTGTACTAATTCCTTAAGTGGAAGTGACCTGACCAGGTGGTCGGCTGACCAGGTGGTCAACTAGACAATTATATGAGTGGGTGCTGTTGGGTGTGAGTTGGTCCTGACTAGCTTGTGCTACTAGGTCAGATGCAGTGTTCCTTCCTTAAGTGAATGTAACCTGACCTAGCTGGGTCAGGGCATTGGCTTAGGCCGTTGGAGATTTGGACCTGCCTCGCATGGGCCAGTAGGCCTGCTGCAGTGTTCCTTCTTTCTTATGTTCTTATGTTCTTATGTTAATGTGGATGGTTGGTAGTGAGTTGTGGTGATGGTTGGTAGTGAGTTGTGGTGATGGTTGGTAGTGAGTTGTGGTGATGGTTGGTAGTGAGTTGTGGTGATGGTTGTTATTGAGTTGTAGTGATGGTTGTTAGTGAGTTGTGGTGATGGTTGGTAGTGAGTTGTAGTGATGGTTGTTAGTGAGTTGTGGTGATGGTTGGTAGTGAGTTGTAGTGATGGTTGTTAGTGAGTTGTGGTGATGGTTGGGGTGAGTTGTGATGGATGGTTGGTAGTGAGTTGTGGTGATGGTTGGTAGCGAGTTGTGGTGATGGTTGTTAGTGAGTTGTGGTGATGGTTGGGGTGAGCTGTGATGGATAGTTGGTAGTGAGTTGTGGTGATGGTTGGTAGTGAGTTGTGGTGATGGTTGGTAGTGAGTTGTGGTGATGGTTGTTAGTAAATTGTGATGATGGTTGTTAGTGAGTTGTGGTGATGGTTGTTAGTAAATTGTGATGATGGTTGTTAGTGAGTTGTTGTGATGGTTGGTAGTGAGTTGTGGTGATGGTTGGTAGTGAGTTGTGGTGATGGTTGGTAGTGAGTTGTGGTGATGGTTGTTAGTGAGTTGTAGTGATGGTTGTTAGTGAGTTGTGGTGATGGTTGGTAGTGAGTTGTAGTGATGGTTGTTAGTGAGTTGTGGTGATGGTTGGGGTGAGTTGTGATGGATGGTTGGTAGTGAGTTGTGGTGATGGTTAGTAGCGAGTTGTGGTGATGGTTGTTAGTGAGTTGTGGTGATGGTTGGGGTGAGCTGTGGTGGATGGTTTGTAGTGAGTTGTGGTGATGGTTGGTAGTGAGTTGTGGTGATGGTTGGTAGTGAGTTGTGGTGATGGTTGTTAGTAAATTGTGATGATGGTTGTTAGTGAGTTGTGGTGATGGTTGTTAGTAAATTGTGATGATGGTTGTTAGTGAGTTGTGGTGATGGTTGGGGTGAGCTGTGATGGATGGTTGGCAGTGACTTTTGGTGATGGTTGTTAGTGAGTTGTGGTGATGGTTGGTAGTGAGTTGTGGTGATAGTTGGTAGTGAGTTGTGGTGATGGTTGTTAGTGAATTGTGGTGATGGTTGTTAGTGAGTTGTGGTGATGGTTGTTAGTAAGTTGTGATGATGGTTGTTAGTGAGTTGTGGTGAGCTGTGATGGATGTTTGGCAGTGAGTTGTGGTGATGGTTGTTAGGGAGTTGTGGTGATGGTTGTAAGTGAGTTGTGGTGATGGTTGGTAGTGAGTTGTGATGATGGCTGGTTTATAATGAGTTGAGGTATGGTCATTTGTGGTTATTGATAATCACTTAATGGTTACGGATGGTAGATGGTGAGTTGGGATGATGGATGGCTGACAACTTTAGGTAATGGATGGCTGATGGTGAATTACGGTGATGGATGATTTATAATGAGTTGAAGTAATGGATGGTTTATAGAGAGATGTAGTAAGAGACAGTTAATGATAAGTTGTACAGATGAATGCTTGATAATGAGTTGTGGAGATTAATGGTTGAAGATGAGCCGAAATTTTGAGAGTTAATGGTGGTTAAATAGTAATGGATAGTTAATAAACTGTTTCTTTCTTTGTCTCAATGATTAAATTATGATGTTGTCTTCTTCCATTGTGTTGCCTGAGATGTTGTCTTCTTCCATCGTGTTGCCTAAGATCTTATCTTCTTCCATTGTGTTGCCTGAGATGTTGTCTTCTTCCATCGTGTTGCCTAAGATCTTATCTTCTTCCATTGTGTTGCCTAAGATGTCTTCTCCCATTGTGTTGCCTAAGATGTTGTCTTCTTCCACTGTGTTGCCTAAGATGTTGTCTTGTTCCATTGTGTTGCCTAAGATGTTGTCCTCTTCCATTGTGTTGCCTAAGATGTTGTCTTCTTCCATTGTGTTGCCTAAGATGTTGTCTTCTTCCATTCTGTTGCCTAAGATGTTGTCTTCTTTCATTGTGTTGTGTCTCGAGTTTGATGTGACCTACATCATTATATCCCATTCCAGGTCATCCTTATATCCCATACCAAATCATCCTAATATCCCATACCAGATCATCCTTATATCCCATACCAGGTCATCCTTATATCCAATACCAGGTTATCCTTATATCCCATACCAGGTCATCCTTATATCCGATGCCAGGTTATCCTTATATCCCATACCAGGTCATCCTCATATCCTATACCAGGTCATCCTTATTTTAGTTAAATAATATATCACTGGAAGCTTCAAGAAAGTTTTACCAAGTAAATAATCATTATGTTATTAGTTATCCATAAATGGAGGTTTACTACTTTTTATTCTATGAACAGAATAATGTTTATTTATAACGTAAACACCACCTAAACATTAAGGTAAATATTATTTGTACTATAAACATTAAGACTGAAGAAATAACATTCGGGGTGTAAGTGATGCTAACATATAAACATCGCAGTACAACACAATAATTTGATAATATTGGCTAACATTCAGGACACGACAGCAGAACGTAGACTCTTAGTAAGACGGAGACGCACTGACCAGTGTGTAGCAGCCACTTGTTGAATTATTTTTGTCAAGGTACTAAATAATCCCCCCACCTGCTGCCATTTTTCATCCCATAACGTTTATGTTTCATGTTTGTGGTGGTGAAAGTTTTATTATAATCCTGAAGACGTTTGGGAGATGAAAATGTCAGAATGCAGAAAAACTTGATAATTTTTTTTAATAATGATTTCTAGCCAAAGTTTATCTTAGGATAATTCATGGTAGTGTCTTCTTTACCTTATCCACAAGTGTCTCAAACTGGTCAATTTTCACACCTTTCACAATGGATGTCATGAAAATCCCCCCAAATAAAACATTCTCCATCAGAAAATTTCCTGAACTCCCAAACATTAAAAAAGTCTGAATTTTTTACCTACAAGTTTTCGATGTTATTTTGAAAAGTCAAACATAATTTTAAAAACTGTAAGGGAGAGTGTATATATATGACTGGGTACAAATTTTTATACATGTGTGTGTGTGTGTGTGTGTGTGTGTGTGTGTGTGATATATATAGTGCATCATGTATTTATACTTGGCATGTATGTCAGGGCAACCAGTTCTTATTTTCAAATACGGCCTTGGGCTGGCGCCTGAGCTGGCAGTCGACATCCTGGCTTGGTCGAGACAGGGTGTGTCGCTAGACCACTTACATTACTCTTCCAGTAAAGGCAGAAGCAACCACTATGAAGTATGATTTCACATCTGTCACTCAAAAAACCCACTACCAGACCTCCATGACAAGTATAGCGGCAGTTAGATGTTTGTGGACAACCATGATCATATACACTTAGAAAATCTTGGAGGAACTAGTCCCAAATTTGTACACGGAAATCACTCCCTATGAAAGCAAAACCCTCGGTAGGCGGTACAACATCCACCAGTGAAAAGCAGAGGCGCCATGAGACTGTTCAGGGGCCCAAGACTGTTCAACTCCTCCCAGCATACGTAAATGGGATTACATAAGAACATAAGAAAGGAGGAACACTCCAGCAGACCTGTTGGCCCATACTAGGCAGGTCCTTCAAATCCATCCCACTAACAGAATAATTGCCCAACCTAATTTTCAATTCTACCCAGAAATAAGATTTGATGATTCAATTAACTCATATGCGAGTCCCTCCAAATCCAACCCCTCTCACTCATGAATTTATCCAACCTAAATTTGAAACTACCCAAGGTCCTAGCTTCAATAACCCTATTAGGCAGACTGTTTCACTCATCAATTACCCTATTACCAAACCAATATTTTCCTATATCTTTTCTAAATCTAAACTTATCCAGTTTGAATCCATTATTGCGGGTTCTCTCTTGGAGAGATATCCTCAAGACCTTATTTATATTCCCCTTATTAATACCCATCTTCCACTTATATACCTCGATCATGTCTCCCTCATTCTTCGTCTTACAAGTGAATGTAAATTAAGGGTCTTCAATCTTTCTTCATATGGAAGATTTCTAATGCTATGAATTAACTTTGTCATTCGCCGCTGAATGTTTATAACGAATTTATATCAATTCTGTAAAATGGAGACCAGAACTGAGCTGCGTAATCTAGGTGAGGCCTTACTAATGATGTATATAGCTGTAGTATAACCGCTGGACTTCTGTTACTTACACTTCTTGATATAAATCCAGTAATCTATTTGGCTTGTTTCTTACGCTTAGGCATTGCTGACTTGGTTTTAGGTTGCTGCTTACCATAACCCCAAATCCTTTTCGCATTCTGTACGGCTGAGTTCAACATTATTAAGCTGGTAGGTGCTAGGGTTATGAACATTCCCGAGCTTCAGAACTTTAAATTTATCTACATTGAACTACATCTGCCACTTTTCTGACCAGGAATTGAGTTTGTCTAAATCCTCCTGAAGTTCCCTGACATCTACGTCTGAATCGATTATCCTACCTATAACATACAGCAAAACAGTACAGGAATACACAAGTAATTCAGAAGAACTTACAAGAATAATACAGGGTAACAGTATAGCTGTTACCCTTGATGTGGAAAGGGAGGTTGCTGTTACCCTTGATGTGGGAAGGGTGGTTGCTGTTACCCTTGATGTGGGAAGGGATGTTGATGTTACCCTTGATGTGGGAAGGGAGGTTGCTGTTACCCTTGATGTTTGAAGGGAGGTTGCTGTTACCCTTGATGTGGGAGGGAGGTTGCAGTTACCCTTGATGTGTTAATTGAGGTTGCTGTTACCCTTGATGTGAGAAGGGAGGTTGCTGTTACCCTTGATGTGGAAGGGAAGTTGCAGTTACTCTTGATGAGTTAAGAGAGGTTGCAGTTACCCTTGATGTGTTAATTGAGGTTGCTGTTACCCTTGATGTGGGAAGGGAGGTTGCTGTTACCCTTGATGTGGGAAGGGAAGTTGCAGTTACTCTTGATGAGTTAAGGGAGGTTGCTGTTACCGTTGATGTGGGAAGGGAGGTTGCTGTTACCCTTGATGTTGAAAGGGAGGTTTCTGTTACCCTTGATGTGGGAAGGGAGGCTGCTGTTACCCTTGATGTGGGAAGGGAGGCTGCTGTTACCCTTGATGGGGGGAGGGAGGTTGCTGTTACATTTGATGTGGGAAGGAGGATGCTGTTACCCTTAATGTTAGAAGGGTGGATGCTGTTACCCTTGTTATGGGAAGGGGGATGCTGTTACCCTTAATGTTAGAAGGGTGGATGCTGTTACCCTTGTTATGGGAAGGGAGGATGCTGTTACCCTTAATGTAAGAAGGGTGGATGCTGTTACCCTTGTTATGGGAAGGAGGATGCTGTTACCCTTAATGTTAGAAGGGTGGATGCTGTTACCCTTGTTATGGGAAGGGTGGATGCTGTTACCCTTAATGTTAGAAGGGTGGATGCTGTTACCCTTGTTATGGGAAGGGAGGATGCTGTTACCCTTAATGTTAGAAGGGTGGATGCTGTTACCCTTGTTATGGGAAGGGAGGATGCTGTTACCCTTAATGTTAGAAGGGTGGATGCTGTTACCCTTGTTATGGGAAGGGAGGATGCTGTTACCCTTAATGTTAGAAGGGTGGATGCTGTTACCCTTGTTATGGGAAGGGTGGATGCTGTTACCCTTGTTATGGGAAGGGAGGATGGTAAATATAATCACATATTGTGTAATTTTAAATAATTTCACAATGTGTGAGAGTTTAATCCAATATTTCTCATCTGCAGCTGTTTTATTTTTATTTTTTGGACTTGATGATGGGGACGGACTTGATGATGGGGACGGACTTGATGATGGGGACGGACTTGATGATGGGGACGGACTTGATGATGGGGACGGACTTGATGATGGGGACGGACTTGATGATGGGGACGGACTTGATGATGGGGACGGACGTGTGCTGAATGGACCACCTATTGCGCAACTTACTTTGATTTGAGCACCGTTTGTTTTTAAGTCAAGTCTGACGACAAAATACAGTTGATTCACTCAGAATTCAGATATTACATCAACCTACTTAGTAGACTCTTTCAGTACATTCCCGTAAGTCATGCAGTGTTCGCGTGTCAAACTCAGTTTAGTATTTGCTTTGGATGTTGACTTTTTCAGCTAAATTTGGAAAAAGATGACCCATAACTGCCTGAACAATATAAATAACTTTTGTTATTTTTGTGTAGAACAGACTTTTCTCTTCCAAAAGTGTTATAACTGCCGTAAATTAAAAAAGTCAATCACATCTATTTTGGCCGTAAAATTGAAGATCAGGATAAGAGCTGGGCCGCACGCTGGGCCCCACCCATATACTGCACTATTTGTACAACAAACCTTTGTCATTAATTGTATCAGAATTATAAATCTATCTTTTTTACAGTGTCAAAGGCGAGGAAGGAGCCAACACATCATGTAAACAATTGTTACTTCTGCTTGGTGCCTCCTGTCAAGAGAGGTATTAGCAAGAGAAAAAAAAGTGGACTGTACATTATCCATATATAGCCTCTCCTATATGTTCATAACTCACGGTCAAGGACTGTCCATTCCTGAACCCCCCAAACTCATCTCTCTTGAGTCAAATGAGGAGAAGGATGACGGATCCCGCGAAACTACACAAGACCCTGAATATGTTCATAAATTGACATCTTTGAAACTGATATTAGATTTAGAACTACCACACAGGAAGTTCGAACCATTGGGCTCCAGATTCCAGCAGTGAAATGTCATCGCTGACGATGTTAGTGCAAGTTTCGTGACCTTCAAAAAGATTTCATTCTATGCTTCATCACAGAAGGCGACCTCGTACCCTGTAACCACATCGATGGTCTCCTGGCAACAATAAGTAGTATTCATAATCCTGATTAATGAAGACTGTCCATTGATTCATCTTGTAAATGCTGCTTGTTACATATTAGCAACATTTTAGCAACAATTCCAGCTGGTTATGCAGCCTAAAGTACGGAAGTATATGACAACATAAAATATATTTTAAACTACATAAACTACAACAAACATGAGTGGCAGCTTTGTGGCGATTGAAGTCGCTGCTATTTTGCTTGTACTGCAGCTAGGCTACACTAAGTTACTTGTACTGCAGCGAGGCTACACTAAGTTACTTGTACTGCAGCGAGGCTACACTAAGTTGCTTGTACTGCAGCGAGGCTACACTAAGTTGCTTGTACTGCAGCGAGGCTACACTAAGTTGCTTGTACTGCAGCGAGGCTACACTAAGTTGCTTGTACTGCAGCGAGGCTACACTAAGTTGCTTGTACTGCAGCGAGGCTACACTAAGATGCTTGTACTACAGCGAGGCTACACTAAGTTGCTTGTACTGCAGCGAGGCTACACTAAGTTTCTTGTACTGCAGCGAGGCTACACTAAGTTGCTTGTACTGCAGCGAGGCTACACTAAGTTGCTTGTACTGCAGCGAGGCTACACTAAGTTGCTTGTACTGCAGCGAGGCTACACTAAGTTGCTTGTACTACAGCGAGGCTACACTAAGTTGCTTGTACTGCAGCGAGGCTACACTAAGATGCTTGTACTGCAGCGAGGCTACACTAAGTTGCTTGTACTGCAGCGAGGCTACACTAAGTTGCTTGTACTGCAGCGAGGCTACACTAAGTTGCTTGTACTGCAGCGAAACTACACAAAGTTGCTTGTACTGCAGCGAGGCTACACTAAGTTGCTTGTACTGCAGCGAGGCTACACTAAGATGCTTGTACTGCAGCGAGGCTACACTAAGTTGCTTGTACTACAGCGAGGCTACACTAAGTTGCTTGTACTACAGCGAGGCTACACTAAGTTGCTTGTACTACAGCGAGGCTACACTAAGTTGCTTGTACTACAGCGAGGCTACACTAAGTTGCTTGTACACTGAGGAGGCTACACTAAGTTGCTTGTACTACAGCGAGGCTACACTAAGTTGCTTGTACTACAGGAGGCTACACTAAGTGCTTGTACTCAGGAGGCTACACTAAGTTGCTTGTACTACAGTGAGGCTACACTAAGTTGCTTGTACTCAGCAGGCTACACTAAGTTCTTGTACTACAGCGAGGCTACACTAAGTTACTTGTACTACAGCGAGGCTACACTAAGTTGCTTGTACTACAGCAGCTACACTAAGTTGCTTGTACTACAGGAGGCTACACTAAGTTGCTTGTACTACAGCGAGCTACACTAAGTTGCTTGTACTACAGGAGGCTCATGTTTTGTCAGAGGCACTGTTCTACTGAGGCTACTGTTTGTTGAGACTGTTCAGATACATAGTTCTTGTCTCAGAGCTACTAAGTTGCTTGTACTCAGGGCCACTAAGTTTGTATGGGCTACTGTTGCTGTCTCAGCAGGCTACACGTTGTGCTCGGCTACACTAAGTTCTTTCAAGAGGACTAGTTTATCAGAGGCTACACTAAGTTCTTGTCTAGAGCACCTGTTCTTGTACAGGGCTACACTAGTTCTTGACTAAGAGTCATAATTCTTGTATCGCAGGCACATAAGTTCTTGTACAGCACTAGTTATCACAGTCACTATTCTTTCTCTAGCTACTAATGCCAGCAGGCACACTAGTTGCTTGTCTACAGGCTCACTAGTTGTGACACAGAGGCTACACTAAGTTCTTGTCTACAGGAGGTACACTAAGTTGCTTGACTCAGGAGCTACACTAAGTTGCTTGTACTCAGGGCTACACTAAGTTGCTTGTACTAGCGAGCTACATAAGTTGCGTACTACACAGGTACACTTAGGCTTACTAGCGTACTACTAGGAGGCTACACTAAGTTCTTGTACTACAGGAGGCTACTAGTTGTTGTACTCAGAGGCTACACTAAGTTGCTTGTACTCAGCGAGGCTACTAAGTTGCTTGTACTACAGAGGCTACACTAAGTTCTTGTACTGCAGGCTACACTAAGTTCTTGTACCAGGAGGCACACTGTGTTGACTAGCGAGGCTACACTAAGTTCTTGTACTCAGGAGGCTCACTAAGTTGCTGTACTCGAGGCTACCTAAGTTGCTTGTACTACAGCAGGCTACACTAAGTTGTTGTACTCAGGAGGCTACACTAAGTTCTTGTACTCAGGAGCTACACTAAGTTGCTTGTCTCAGGAGGCTCACTAAGTTGCTTGTACTACAGAGGTACTAAGCTTGTCTAGGGGCTACACTAAGTTGCTTGTACTCAGCAGGCTACACTAGTTGCTTACGAGCTACTAAGTTGTTCTCAGGAGGCTACACTAAGTCTTGTACTACAGCGAGGCTACCTAAGTTGCTTGTCTCAGGGCTACACTAAGTTGCTTGTACTACAGGAGGCTACACTAAGTTTTGTCTCAGGAGCTACTAAGTTCTTGTACTCAGAGGCTAACTAAGTGCAGCTACCTCTTAGCTATAATTCTTGTAGGCCTATTCTTGTCTAAGCTACCTAATTTTCAGGCAACTAGTTATCAGATACACTAGTTTGCCAGGGTACACTAGTTGCGCGGCCACTGTTTTGTCTAGGGTCATAATTCTTGCTGGCAACTAAGTTCTTTACTAAGAGGCTACTAGTTGTCGGCTACACTATCTGCTGAGCTACTGTTGCTTTACTCAGGACACTGTTTTCAGCTACTAATTTGTCAGGGAATATTGTTCTGAGGCTACTTCTCTAGCACTATTTGCTAGCACACTGTTCACTAGCAGTACTAGTTCTTAGCACTACAGAGCTCACTAATTTACTCAGGCTACTAAGTGCAACTGTGACTAGTACACTAAGTTCTCCAGGCTACTGTTCTTGTACAGCTCACGTTTGTACGAGACACTAAGTTCTTTATGCAGTACACAAGCACTGGCTACACTGTTCTTGTCTACAGAGCATAAGTCTTTACTACAGGACTATATTGCACAGGCTACATAGTTGTACTCAGGGCACACTAGTTGAGCCACTGCAGAGCAATTCCTACACATCTTGCAGACACTAAGTTTGCTCGGCACTTGCACAGGAGGCTACAATTGTTGTATGAGGCTACTAGTTTGTCAGGCCACAAGTTTACACAGCTAGTTGTAGAGCTGTTTATACTCAGAGCTACAGTTGTTTCACAACTGTTTGTCGAGTATAGTCTCCCAGCTCACTAAGTTGCAAGCTCAGTCTTGCCAGAGGCTCATAGTTCTCTAGCTCACTGTTTTGCTCCGGACACTAAGTTGCTTGTACTAGCAGTACACTAGTTGTACTCAGGAGGCTACACTAAGTTGCTTGTACCACGAGGCTACACTAAGTTGCTTGTACTCAGCGAGGCTACACTAAGTTGCTTGTACTACAGTGAGGCTACACTAAGTTGCTTGTACTCAGTGAGGCTACACTAAGTTGCTTGTACTACAGCGAGGCTACACTAAGTTGCTTGTACTACAGTGAGGCTACACTAAGTTGCTTGTACTACAGCGAGGCTACACTAAGTTGCTTGTACTACAGCGAGGCTACACTAAGTTGCTTGTACTACAGCGAGGCTACACTAAGTTGCTTGTACTACAGCGAGGCTACACTAAGTTGCTTGTACTCAGCGAGGCTACACTAAGTTGCTTGTAATGCAGCGAGGCTACACTAAGTTGCTTGTACTCAGCGAGGCTACACTAAGTTGCTTGTACTGCAGCGAGGCTACACTAAGTTGCTTGTACTACAGCGAGGCTACACTAAGTTGCTTGTACTACAGTGAGGCTACACTAAGTTGCTTGTACTGCAGCGAGGCTACACTAAGTTGCTTGTACTGCAGCGAGGCTACACTAAGTTGCTTGTACTGCAGCGAGGCTACACTAAGTTGCTTGTACTACAGCGAGGCTACACTAAGTTGCTTGTACTACAGCGAGGCTACACTAAGTTGCTTGTACTACAGCGAGGCTACACTAAGTTGCTTGTACTACAGCGAGGCTACACTAAGTTGCTTGTACTACAGCGAGGCTACACTAAGTTGCTTGTACTACAGTGAGGCTACACTAAGTTGCTTGTACTACAGCGAGGCTACACTAAGTTGCTTGTACTACAGCGAGGCTACACTAAGTTGCTTGTACTACAGCGAGGCTACACTAAGTTGCTTGTACTACAGCGAGGCTACACTAAGATGCTTGTACTACAGCGAGGCTACACTAAGATGCTTGTACTACAGCGAGGCTACACTAAGTTGCTTGTACTACAGCGAGGCTACACTAAGTTGCTTGTACTACAGCGAGGCTACACTAAGTTGCTTGTACTACAGCGAGGCTACACTAAGTTGCTTGTACTGCAGCGAGGCTACACTAAGTTGCTTGTACTACAGCGAGGCTACACTAAGTTGCTTGTACTACAGCGAGGCTACACTAAGTTGCTTGTACTACAGCGAGGCTACACTAAGTATTGTTGTTTTCTGTGTGAATGGGATATCCGGACGAGGACTTCTCATTACATCAAAAGTATTAGCCACCTGACACTCAGTGAACCCTTGAACAAAAAATGTTCAGTATCGTCAACTTGAAGACTCGAGCAGGATTGTATTATAATCCTGACACGTTAAAGTTATGGACAAAACGGTGGCAGCATTTTAAAAAACCTCGGTGGTAAATCCTCGAGGCTCAATGAAGCTAAAATTAATGGGAATGAATTTGTTGGTCCACAGATTCGCGAGCTTCTTTGAGATGAGGAGTTTAAGTGTATACTGGTCGGTGGGGAGAGAAATGCCTGGTATGCTTTATGGTTAGTTGCAAAAAATCTCGGAAATGTCAAAGCTGACAGTTACAGAGAACAAATGGAAAACCTGTCGTTGTCCTGTCAACAAATGGGTTGCAATACGTGTTTAATGATACAATTTTTATTCGCACCCAGAACTGTCAGCGATGAAGATGGTGAACTGTCATCGAGGAACACTACCAGGAGTAGCACAGTGCTCTCAGCAGTGCTGACAGTGGCAATAACAAACAGTGGTAAACACATCACAGAGTTATGTTCTTAAATGTCTTCATTTTCATAACAGCAGGTCTGACCCAATGTGACTAATACGTGGAACCGTCACTGATAGCACTTTTCTCTACGTATTTTAATTAACAGGTAAATATGTACATATTTTTATTTATATTCACACGCTGGACATCACACACACGGCGAGCTGGCTATGACCACAGTGTACTCACCTTGCAGAAGAACCAAACAGCGGTATACATATACCGGTAGAGTTGACTATTCATCAAATTTCTTATTACTGAACACTACACACAACACACACACACACATACACACCCGTACACACACACACACATACACGCGCCAACATACACGGGCTTTATATTGCCCAGTTCTGTAATATATTAATCGTAGTATATTTTACACCATGAATGTTATGGAACACTAAATTATATTTAATTTAATATCATTTTTAGGGTCTTACGTATACTATGTTATATTACCTGACTTTGTCCTGACACACCATTGTGCACTATTTAGTAATTTAATAAATGATAACTAAATTAAATCTCGGTGTTTGAAACTTGCTTAAAAGGTGAACTATTTATTTTGACAAACGAAAATCTTACAGAGATTCTGGTGTAAAGTAGCAGAGGAGTGGCATGACCTCCAGGATGTTGTGAGTGGCATGACCTCCAGGATGTTGTGAGTGGCATGACCTCCAGGATGTTGTGAGTGGCATGACCTCCAGGATGTTGTGAGTGGCATGACCTCCAGGATGTTGTGAGTGGCATGACCTCCAGGATGTTATGAGTGGCATGACCTCCAGAATGTTGTGAGTGCATGACCTCCAGGATGTTGTAGTGCATGACCTCAGGATGTTGTGAGTGGCATGACCTCCAGGATGTTGTAGTGGCATGACCTCCAGGATGTTGTGAGTGGCATGACCTCCAGGATGTTGTGAGTGGCATGACCTCCAGGATGTTGTGAGTGCATGACCTCCAGAATGTTGTGAGTAGCATGACCACCAGGATGTTGTGAGTGGCATGACCTCCAGGATGTTGTAAGTGACATGACCTCCAGGATGTTGTGAGTGCATGACCTCCAGTTGTTGTGAGTGGCATGACCTCCAGGATGTTGTGAGTGGCATGACCTCAGGATGTTGTGAGTGCATGACCTCCAGGATGTTGTGAGTGGCATGACCTCCAGGATGTTGTGAGTGGCATGACCTCCAGGATGTTGTGAGTGCATGACCTCCAGGATGTTGTGAGTGACATGACCTCCAGAATGTTCAGTGGCATGACCTCCAGGATGTTGTGAGTGACATGACCCCCAGGATGTTGTGAGTGCATGACCTCCAGGATGTTGTGAGTGGCATGACCTCCAGAATGTTGTGAGTGGCATGACCTCCAGGATGTTGTGAGTGACATGACCTCAGGATGTTGTCAGATGGCATGACCTCAGGATGTTGTGAGTGACATGACCTCAAGGATGTTTGAGTGGCATGACCTCCAGGATGTTGTGAGTGACATGACCTCCAGGATGTTGTGAGTACATGACCTCCAGAGAGTGTTGTGAGTGGCATGACCTCCAGGATGTTGTGAGTGAGCATGACCTCCAGGATGTTGTGAGTGGCATGACCTCCAGGATGTTGTGAGTGGCATGACCTCCAGGATGTTGTGAGTGCATGACCTCCAGGATGTTGTGAGTGGCATGACCTCCAGGATGTTGTGAGTGGCATGACCTCCAGGATGTTGTGAGTAATCATGACCTCCAGGTTGTAGCTTGCATGACCTCAGGTGTAGCTGGCTGACCTCAGGATGTTGTGAGTGGCATGACTCCAGGATGTTGTCGAGCTGGCTGACTCGGTTTGTAGCCTGTTGACCTCAGCTGTGTGAGGCATGACACTACATGTTATAGTGGCTGACTCAGTTTAGTGTGATGACTCAGGTGAGTGAAGTACATGTTAATATGTAGTGATGTTGAGGTGAGGTGTGAGGTGAACTCAGTTTTAGGAAAATATACACGATGACTTATTGATTAGGTGTAAGTGACTACAGCTGAATGTATTGTGTCATACATTTGAAGTTCAGTACGTAGCCACACGGACCATCAAGGTTCAGTACGTAGCCACACGGACCATCAAGGTTCAGTACGTAGCCACACGGACCATCAAGGTTCAGTACGTAGCCACACGGACCATCAAGGTTCAGTACGTAGCCACACGACCCATCAAGGTTCAGTACGTAGCACACGGACCATCAGGTTCAGTACGTACCCACACGGACCATCAAGGTTCAGTACGTAGCCACACGGACCATAAAGGGAGTTCAGTAGGCGTAGCAGCCACATGGACCATCAAGGTTCAGTACGTAGCCACACGGACCATCAAGGTTCAGTACGTAGCCACACGGACCATCAAGGTTCAGTACGTAGCCACACGGACCATCAAGGTTCAGTACGTAGCCACACGGACCATCAAGGTTCAGTACGTAGCCACACGGACCATCAAGGTTCAGTACGTAGCCACACGGACCATCAAGGTTCAGTACGTAGCCACACGGACCATCAAGGTTCAGTACGTAGCCACACGGACCATCAAGGTTCAGTACGTAGCCACACGGACCATCAAGGTTCAGTACGTAGCCACACGGACCATCAAGGTTCAGTACGTAGCCACACGGACCATCAAGGTTCAGTACGTAGCCACACGGACCATCAAGGGTTCAGTACGTAGCCACACGGACCATCAAGGTTCAGTACGTAGCCACACGGACCATCAAGGTTCAGTACGTAGCCACACGGACCATCAAGGTTCAGTACGTAGCCACACGACCATCAAGGTTCATACGTAGCCACACGGACCATCAAGGTTCAGTACGTAGCCACACGGACCATCAAGGTTCAGTACGTAGCCACACGGACCATCAAGGTTCATACGTAGCCACACGGACCATCAAGGTTCAGTTCGTAGCCACGACCATCAAGGTTCAGTTACGTAGCCACACGGACCATCAGGTTCATTACGTAGCCACACGATCCATCAAGGTTCAGTACGTAGCCACACGGACCATCAAGGTTCAGTACGTAGCCACACGGACCATCAAGGTTCAGTACGTAGCCACACGGACCATCAAGGTTCATTACGTAGCCACACGACCATCAAGGTTCAGTATCACGACTATCAGGTTCATACAGCCACGACCATCAAGGTTCAGTACGTAGCCACACGATCCATCAAGGTTCAATACGTAGCCACACGGACCATCAAGGTTCAGTACGTAGCCACACGACCCATCAAGGTTCAATACGTAGCCTCACGGATTATCAAGGTTCAGTGGGTTGCCATACGGACCATCAAGGTTCAGTGGGTTGCCACACGGACCATCAAGGTTCAGTACGTAGCCACACGGACCATCAAGGTTCAATACGTAGCCACACGGGCCATCAAGGTTCAGTGGGTTGCCACACGGACCATCAAGGTTCAGTACGTAGCCACACGGACCATCAAGGTTCAGTACGTAGCCACACGGACCATCAAGGTTCAATACGTAGCCACACGGACCATCAAGATTCAGTGGGTTGCCACACACGGACCATCAAGGTTTAGTACATAGCTACACGGACCATCAAGGTTCAGTACGTAGCCACACGGACCATCAAGAAGTTCATTGTATAATCCATATTAAACTTTAGGAGTTTGAAAATGTACAGAATAAAATTGACGTTATTTAGCTTGGCAACTAAGTTAATATAGTAAGAGTAAACGACATATTTATAATTTAGAGAGCAGCTTCTCAGTACCATTTATGGCACTGTTTCTGAGTCTAGTTTATCCATGTTTGGATTTTTTGTTTAATTTCTAAGCGCAGAATGGAGGACAAATCATTAATTCTGTAATAATGTTGGTAGAATACAAAGAATATCTTAGGTAAAAGGACACATGTGCAACTAACCAGACGTATTATTGCTTTGTTGAATCTATACAAACAATGAAAAGACTCAAAGGTTATATACAGTATATGTAACAAAATAATGTGAGAAAGCACAAGCAGTAACCCTACTGGTCCATGCTATTGGTGGTGGTGGTAGTTGTATTTTGGTAGTAGTATGATGGTGTGTATTTGAGGGTAGTAGTTGGTATAGTAGTGGTGGTGGTGTATTGTAGGGTAGTAGTATTGGTAGTAGTAGTGGTGGTAGTTGAATGTACTAGACTAGTACACCACTACACTCACTACCACCTACACTATCACCACCACTACTGCCAATACTACTACTACCACCACCACCACCACCACACCACCAATAGCATGGACCAGTAGGGTTACTGCTTATGCTTTCTCACATTAATTTGTTAATATCATATTGTAGTGGTAGTAATGGTAGTGGTAGTAGTAAAGTAGTAGTGTAGTGTGTATTAGTAGTAAGTTAGTAGTACAGTAGTGCTTGTAGTGTATTAGTAGTGTGTAGTAGTAGTAGTGGTAGTAATACGTGGTAGTAGAGCTACAGCAAGCAGAGTAGTAAGTAGTTGGTTGTAAGTAATGTATGTGACACAGAGTAACTTGGTGTGGATAATGTTCTTAGGAGAACTGGTGCTAATATTTCAGAGATGACGAAGCTGCCTTTATTCTGCTTAATAGTCTCTAAAATAACGATTAAAGACGAAAATGACTTGAGTCATCTGTAATCTTTAAGACGAGTTCCCCTTAAAAAATAACTCCGCCATTACACAGTAACCAAGAGTTACCTCTTCTACTACTACTATCACCACCACCACCACCACCATCACCACCACCCACCACCACCACCACCACCACAACTACTATTACCAACAACATGTGT
Source organism: Cherax destructor (assembly GCA_009830355.1). Classification (NCBI taxonomy): domain Eukaryota; kingdom Metazoa; phylum Arthropoda; class Malacostraca; order Decapoda; family Parastacidae; genus Cherax; species Cherax destructor. The sequence continues at coordinate 5,146 of WNWK01020118.1, read as the reverse complement.
CAGTTTACTAAATCATTAAATCTATTTGGAATCTTTTACTTGTTGACATTCCCGAGGCTGAATATTTGCTCTCACATGTAAGTGAAGACAAATAATTATGTGTAAATAACTGCCTTTAATAAACTCTGAGAGAAACATGTTAAAGTTATGAGGACAAGTTATTTCTAAATGGACTTGTAGTTAATTAAGTGTTCTGAAGTGAGTCAGAAAAGTGATCGTTGAATAATTAATTACAACATCAGGTCTCTTATCATGAGTATGAAAAAAGTCAATGATACAGAGTACAAATTACAATAAACTTTTCAGAACAAACTTTTGAGTCAGTGTTTTCACTCCTTGACAATGTGTGAAAATGTATTCTACACTTACGCTCATTTAACAAAATATTATCATATAATTAAAGGAAAAACTGGATTTAAACTTCATCATTTGAGGGGGACGTTGAGAGGTGTGAACCCCAAACACAGCATTTGAGGGGGACGTTGAGAGCCGTGAACCCCAAACACAGCATTTGAGGGGGACGTTGAGAGGTGTGAACCCCAAACACAGCATTTGAGGGGGACGTTGAGAGGTGTGAACCCCAAACACAGCATTTCCTCAGAGAGGAACTTAACTCTTCAAATGCAGCAACACCATGAAGCACTGCCCATATATGATATTAGAACACAAGTGTTGAAATATCAATATATACGAGAAGATGTAATTACTGGAGAGGACACACAGAAATCTGCGCACAGTAAATACACCCGCCCGGGTAGGCTGGAAACACCCGCCCGTGTAGGCTGGAAACACCCGCCCGGGTAGGCTGGAAACACCCGCCCGGGTAGGCTGGAAACATAGTCCAGCCAGAAGAGAAGAACTCCTCTACCTAGACCACCATGGTGAGGCCAATTATTGTTTATTTTAATCGTCTATTTAAATGTTGTAGATTTTTATGCTCTTATTTGAGTTTTTCCGTATCTTCAATCATGTAAAAGTGTGATCTCTGTGTGTTTCTATGTGTAACTTCCTTATCTATCATTTTCTGGTGTTACTGTGTTAAACATTGTGATCTTCGTATTACCGGTGTTATTATGTAAAAGTGTAAAATTTATATCTATGATATTGTTATGCATAACAGAGTTATCATTGTATCCTTAATATTACTATATATAAAAGAGTTATATTTGTTTTTCTAATTTTACCAGGTATAATATTGTGATCTTTGCAGCTCTGGTGTTACTATGTATAAGCGTAACTTTTATATCTCAGGTATTACTCATATAACCCAGTGATCTTTGTATCTCTTATACCACTAGCAAAGGTTTCCTGTTAGTATAGGTAAATGCATCTCTCCATCCATGTTTTTAATAACTTTACAGATTATAAATACAGGATTTTGAAGTTAGAAATTATAATTGTTTACCAGCTATTGTATATGGGAATTATGTCTTTTCTAACTACGGTCGAGACTTTCCTGGTGAAGGAATTACAGGAGGAGATACAATGAAATCTGTCTTGAAATTGCACCTCCCAAGACAGCCATGAACGTACACCAAGACAGCCATGAACGTACACCAAGACAGTCATGAACGTACACCAAGACACAGATATCGTTATTCAATGGAAATTTTAGTCCTACTTACGTCACAGTATATATGTCCGTGTCTCCCGAACCAAGTCCAGTACACCCAATGAGCAACTTCAACATGCAGATCACCACCACTCCAAGAACTACCTCATCTATTATGCCAACCAACGCTACGCAGCTGGGTTTAGCCCTGGCTCTTTCCCTTCACCTAATTAAAACTCCTCTCACCTACATATCTTCATCTATCAAAATCTCCTATCACCCTTTATGGGTCTTACCTGAGAGTATTCACTTCAGTTCAGTATATATATCTATTAATAGTATATAGAAAAAAGCCAATGTCTGAATGTTTTATTGTGTAAATAACTGTCTTATTCTTAATCTAAGTGTCAGCGTCCATGAAAAAATGCAATAAATATATTTTTTATTTTGTTAAACGTATTTTGTGATAGCAAAGCACAGATCCTTAAATGCGCGCGCGCGCACACAAAACTTCTGTGATGAAAACAACAGCTTCTCGGGAGACGCCATCACCTAGAGTCGCTGCTACGACCTGGCCAGTGTGTGTGTGTGTATGTATACATAGAAGAGCAGGGAGGTGCGTGAGGCATTACGTAGAATGAAAGGGGTAAAGCAGCTGGAACTGACGGGATCATGACAGAAATGTTAAAAGCAGGAAGGGTGGATATAATGTTGGAGTGGTTGGTATTTTTCGTTAATAAATGTATGAAAGAGGGGAAGGTACCTAGGGATTGTTAGAGAGCATGTATAGTTCCTTTATATAAAGGGAAGGGGGATAACAGAGAGTGTAAGAATTATAGGGGAATAAGTTTACTGAGGGAAAGTGTATGGCAGGGTTATTATTGAAAGAATTAGAGGTAAGACAGAGAGTAGGATTGCAGATGAGCAAGGAAGCTTTAGAGTGGGTAGGGGATATGTAGATCAAGTGTTTACAGTGAAGCATGTATGTGAACAGTATTTAGATAAAGGTAGGGAAGTTTTCATTGCATTTATGGATTTAGAAAAGGCATATGATAGAGTGGATAGGGGAGCAATATGGCAAATGTTGCAAGTGTATGGATTAGGTAGTAAGTTACTGAAGGCTGTAAAGAGTTTTTATGAGGATAGTGAGGCTCAGGTTAGGGTGTGTAGGAGAGAGGGAGATTACTTCCCGGTAAAAGTAGGTCTTAGACAGGGATCTGTAATGTCACCATGGTTGTTTAATATATTTATAGATGGGGTTGTAAAAGAAGTAAATGCTAGGGTGTTGGGTAGAGGGGTGGGATTAATTAAATTATGGGGAATCAAATGAAAAATGGGAATTGAGACAGTTACTTTTTCTGATGATACTGTGCTTATGGGAGATTCTAAAGAAAAGTTGCAAAGGTTAGTGGACGAGTTTGGGAGGGTGTGTAAAGGTAGAAAGTTGAAAGTGAACATAGATAAGAGTAAGGTGATGAGGGTAACAAACGATTTAAATATAGAAAAATTGGATATCACATTGGAGAGAGGGATTATGGAAGAAGTAAATGTTTTCAGATATTTGGGAGTTGACGTGTCAGCGGATGGGTTTATGAAGGATGAGGTTAACCATAGAATTGATGAAGGAAAAAAGGTGAGTGGTGCGTTGAGGTATCTGTGGAGACAAAAAACGTTATCCATGGAGGCAAAGAAGGGAATGTACGAAAGTATAGTTGTACCAACACTCTTATATGGGTGTGAAGCATGGGTTGCAAATGCTGCAGCGAGGAGGCGGCTAGAGGCAGTGGAGATGTCCTGTCTAAGGGCAATGTGTAGTGAAAATATTATGCAGAGAATTCGGAATGTGGAAATTAGGAGGAGGTGTGGAGTTACTAAAATTATTTGTCAGAGGGCTGAAGAGGGGTTGTTGAGGTGGTTTGGTCATTTAGAGAGAATGGATCAAAGTAGAATGAATTGGAGAGCATTTAAATCTGTAGGGAAGGAAGGCGGGGTAGGGGTCGTCCTCGAAAAGGTTGGAGGGAGGGGGTAAAGGAGGCTTTGTGAGCGAGGGGCTTGGACTTCCAGTAAGCATGTGTGAGCGTGTTAGATAGGAGTAAATGGAGACGAATGGTTTTTGGGACCTGACGAGCTGTTGGAGTGTGAGTAGGGTAATATTTTGTGAAGGGATTCAGGGAAACCAGTTAATTGATTTAGATGGACTTGAGTCCTGGAAATGGGAAATACAATGCCTGCACTTTAAAGGAGGATTTGAGATATTGGCGGTTTGGAGGGATTCTCTGAACTGTCGTATCTTAGCGCTTCTGCAAAGACAGTGATTATGTATGAGTGAGGTGAAAGTGTTGAATGATGATGAAAGTATTTTCTTTTGGGGATTTTCTTTCTTTTTGGTCACCCTGCCTCGGTGGGAGACAGCCGACGTGTTGAATATATATATATATATATATATATATATATATATATATATATATATATATATATATATATATATATATATATATATATATATATATATATATATATATATATATATATATATATATATATATATATATATATATATATATATATATATATATATATATTTATATATATTCCACAGAGTGGAACTGGGCGCCTCTCCATGAGATACCCATGAGTGGGACATGTGTACACGATGCGAAGACAGGAAAGAGTAGTCTCCCAACCACGACCTCGATTATAAGAAGAGCAGGATCCTAAACATAGCTTGATAGAATGTAATTTGTTATGTAATTTGTCTGAGAATGGAATCCTAATATATGAAACAGGAAGGTCATGTACCGTTGACCTCGCCGCAGAGTCCACCTGTTCGTTGACCTGAACATCAACATGACCAGGGACCCAGCAGAAAATGATATCTTTGTTTTTGCTAGAAATGTGGCGCAAGTTGTATACGAAGAACTAGGGAATGAGGAGAATTAAATTTTTTGAGACTTGCAAAGCACTAAAGGTAGGCCTGGATGCATTACGTATAATCATTGTGAGAACTGCATACAGCTCAGCTGTGAAAATGCTATCAGAGTTTAATAAATAACCTCGCACAACACTGTCCTGGAACACTTCTACATATCCGACACCGTCATGGGATTTATAACCATCTGTGTAAATTGCAGCTGCGTGAGAATGCGAGAGGAAGTGGTCGAGAAAAAGGGAACAAGAAGGAACTTAAGGTATTTGAGCTTTCGCGCACAACAGTGGGGAAGAACAAACTAGAACTGTCGGAACCTCCCAAAGGAAGAGAGAAAAGTTAGATGCTAGATGAACATATAAGTCAAGAGCGAATGAAGACGAAGAGTAAAGGGATGGAGTAAACAGAGGCGGCGAACAAATAATGTACCTCTACTAACGTCCGTTACTATCCTGTATGTAGAAGGATCGTGAAGGTCATAAGAGAGAACAAAATAACGGAGGCAATGGACATCACGCCGATCGTTCAAGAATGGAACATTCGCCTCTGCATAGAGGCTCACAACAGCAGAGGAAAGAAAAGAAAGTTTAAAAAGTATTGCTGGAGAGGCAACAGAATATATTTGGTCGCCATAGTCTAGTTTCAATAAAATTAGAGATGAATGAAGT
>WNWK01020117.1:0-36444 GCA_009830355.1 Cherax destructor | reverse complement strand
CAACTAACCTCTTCCTAGGAGTTTTAATGCTGCTGGGGTTGCAAGTTAAAACCTATGATAATTTATCCTCAGAGAATCCTAGGGCCCTAAAAAAACAATAAAAGGTAGCCTCCCTTGTTTATTATAAATCCAATTAAAAAGCTTGATGACTACTGATCTTTTCATAAATTGTTCCAGACTATTTTAAGCCAATGTTTTTAAGTGGAATAATGTACTTGTTTTTTACTTTTTATTGTTTTTTTTTAATGCCTAGTTTTATTGCTAACTTAATATAAGTTAAAACTTGTTGTCTTTTATGCATTTGAAGGGGAAAAAAAAGGCTTCTGCTTTTGGGATGTCTGCTTTAAGGCAAAAGCCTGGGCCAACCTGCCGGTAAGGGGGCCCCTACTGTACATATATGTATGAGAATGAATAGGTGAGAGTAAGACATGCACAGATTGGGTCAGTAAGCTGACGTGGTCTTATTATTTTTTAAGGAGAGCCCCGTTTTTGGCAATGAGTTATACAGGAGGGGGGAATGGGTGGGATAAAAAGAATTTGTATTTGAGCCAGGAGTTTACCAGTACTTATCTCCTCTTTTCTTATGTGGGAAAGGGTTTGTTGTTACTGAAAAAAGACACACAAGCAGCAAAGGGAAATTTTAAAATTTAAATAATGTTTTGCCTCAAAGTAAGTTTTTGAGATCAAAAGGAAGAAACCTTGAAAGGCATAACTTACCTAAATAAATTTTTCCAGCTGCTTTGTGTATCTTTTATCCTATAACTTGTTTAATGGTACCTGGATTTCACTTTATTAACAGGAGAGGGCATATCTAATAAACAATCAATAATCAATTTTCCCTAAAAATAATGGAAATAAATTTAATCCGTCCAAGACTTCCAAAGTAGTTAAATAAAATATTTTTAGAACTTTTGGACATTAAAAATACACAATTTAATGAAAATACCTAAATTTTTATTAAATATTAACAATAACATGTAAATTTACATTTATTGAAGAGTTGTTGATGTGTGGAGGACGGGAGGAGGGAGAAGGTGGGTGTTGCTAGTGTTTGGAAGGGGAATCCCCTTCCATTAACATTTTGCAGGTGGTAAGTTCTTTTCGGGTTACTCCTTTTCTTTGAATGCCATAGGACCGGAGTCACTGGACCTCTTTTCTAACAATAAATTTGCCAGGGCTCGTTCTGGCATTCTTTAACACATCCCTGAAATGACCACCACTGTGTCATTGTACAGGTTTTCCAGCACGGCCTGCAAAAGATGGTTAGGTGAATTCATCCATAAATGCTTGCACCTTGCTCCACATTCCACAAATGTCCTTAATCCTTGAAGAAGGCACATTCTTCCATTTTTGTTCCACCTCCCTCCTCCTCCTCTGAACCATTGTCCTGACCACTGGTCTCTTGTTCCATTGGTTGAAGTTTTTGGATCTTCGTGGTTAGCTCTTCCGTGCTCCTCCCCAACTGTTCCACATCCCCACCCTCACCTCTAACTTAAAAAACTTGCCCAATTCCACTTTCCCACAACAGGCTCAGGCTCAGGCTCAAGCACAGGGTTCTGAGGCTCAGCCCCAAAACCTTCAAAATCCCTCTCTAGGACACAGTCTTTTGGCCAGCAATTTTCCTTAGCAGAGTTCAAACCCGTCCTAGGGTCCTCCCCTCCCAAAGTCCTTACCTATAAGGTTTCAAATGCAGCATATGAAATGGTTTTCAAAATTCTCTTAGGGTTATATTCATGTCTGTGGTCACATCAAAGCACTTTTGAAACATTGCTTTGAGTAGAGTTTTTAAAGTTGGAAATGACCTGCTGGTCCATGGGCTGGAGGAGAGGAGTGGTATTAGGGGCAAGAACTTCACTTTGATGAATTTAAACTCCTCCACAATTTTCTCTACCAAGTTTGGAGGATGACAAGGAGCATTGTCCATTATCAGGAGGCACTTAATGGCAAATTATTGTCTAATAGATATTTCTTCACACTGGGGCCAAACATGCCATTGAACCAATCTAAGAAAAATGTCCTTTGGACCCATGCCTTTTGTTGACCTCCACATCACACACAAGTTAGACTTGCTGACACCGCATCTGCCAAACACTCGGGGATTTTCAAAAGATACACTAGTAAAGGCTTCACTTTGCAATCACCACTGGCATTGGCACAAAGCATCAAAGTTAGCCTGTCTTTCATAGGCTTATGTCCTGGTGCCTTTTCCTCCTGAGTAATGTAGGTCCTGTTGAGCATTTTCTTCCAAAACAGGCCTGTTTCATCCAATTAAACACTTGTTGGGGGAGGAATTGTTCAGCCTCTAGGTACTCCTGGAATTCAGGCACATATTTTTCAGCCGCACTTTTGTCACAACTGGCTGCCTCACCTGCCTCACAACATGTATGCCAGTACGCTTCTTAAATTTTTGAAACCAGCCTCTGCTGGCTTTAAATCGCCACTTCATCACTCATTGCAGCATTTTCTTAATGGATCTTCATGCAACTGCCTTGCTTTTCACATATTATTGCCTCGAAACAGTATCTCCTGCTAATGTTTCTCGTTGATCCACACCAACAACAACCTTTCCCATTTTCCAGCACTTGTGGTCTGTGTTTTGTGATCACACAGAACCTTTTGCAACAACAGCTTCCTTGATTTTACTTGAATTTTTTCTTATCCACAATGGTAGCGATGGTAGAAAAGGGTTTACCATACAGCCTGGCCAGCTCACTGATACGCACTCTACTTTCATATTTTCTATTATCTCCTTCTTCAGTTCTATCGTACATATATTTCTGTTCCTCTTTGCCACAGGCTTAGCATAGGATCTTTCCTTGGACCCATGGTAGCTTATTTAGCAGTTGCAAGCACTAAAAACAGTGGAATAATGACAATATACTGGTATGAATGCGTGGAGTTGGTGGGTGGTCGTTAGAACAAAGCACTGACGCTCCCTGGGTGCGCGTCAGCTGGGCAAGCGGACACGTCCGGACGAATGTCGTTAGAGCAGATCAAACATCGTAAGTCGCATTCAAATTTCTTACGTTATAAATATCGGTTATCGAAAATAACGTAAGATGATAACATCGTAAGTTAGTACCACTGTATTCCCATTTTTTAACACACTAGCTATTTTCCTCTGAAGTACAGCAATTCCAAAAATACACACACATTCACCTTCATTGATTCAATGGCTGTCTTGCCAGACAAGTGCAGGCATCACAATTCAAATGACTCTTCAAACCAACATCCCCATCTCTCCTTTAGTGTGTATGAACTATACAGTGGAACCTCGGTTGTCGAATTTAATTAGTTCCAGATTTGATTTGACAACCAAAATCGAATAACAAAGCAATTTTTCCCACAAAGAATAATGTTAATAAATTAATCCATTCCAGACCCCAAATGACAGTATGAAGCTAATACATAAAACAATGTATAAAATTATACAGCACAGGAAAACTGTAAAAATGAATAATAAATGAAAATGTAATTGAAATACGGTACAATAAATGAAAATTTAACTGCCTCTTACCTGTCAGAGGAGAGCTAATGGCATACTGGAAGCAGGAGGTGGAGGAAAGGAGGGAGTATGTCTGCTTGGAAGGAAGTCTGGCAATTCTCCTGGTGTTGTTTCTGTTCTTTGTCTCTTTTCATCACTAACCCTTGTTCTGGCTCACTGGTTCTTTGTCTCACTAAAAACCTGTCCAGTGAGGTTTGTTCTGGCTCCGTTTAACACGCCTGAATTGAGACATTACACTGTCATTGTGCGTTAGAGACGGATGGCAACTGCTTTGTCTGGATGGTATTTCAGCAAACTCCTACACTTCATGCCATTTAGCACAATTTCCTTCACAAGTGCAATGGGCATATCATCTCTTCCTCCTCTTCCTCTGATGACAGATCCTCTGCTGCAATCTGTTGCTGCTCCTTTGAATGTCTACAAGTTCTGGGTGAGTTCAGTTCTATGCTCCCTCAACCAACTCCTCCACATCATCTTCAGTCACCTAAAGGCCCAAGGCCTTTCTTTGGGCAATATCCTCTACCAGCTCAGGCTCATCTTCAGGCTTATCTCACAAAAAAATTGCACCAGAGCCGCAAAACAAAAAGTTCACAAGATGCACAACAAAAGCTCAAGAGATGTTTACAGCATGTGAGTTAGTGGCTATACTGACTCAGATCCACTATTGACTCATTGTCCAGTGCGCATTCTGTGACAGTGACCTGAGCTGCTCTGTCCTGTTCCACGGTGTCCGTCGACAACCAAGAGCACGTACAAAAACCAGGACATTATTTTTCGAATTCCTCATTCAAAAACTGATTTGTTTGACAGGTAATGCAAACGACAACCGAGGTTCCACTGTACTTTCCACCTCCAGGACTCAAGTCCAGCTAACCTATTTTCTGAATCCCTTCACAAATGTTACCTGCTCACTCCCCAATAGTATGTCAAAGCCATAAAAAAAGAACACTATGTGCCACTCACTTTTTCTAACACACTCACACAAGTTTCATGGATGCTCAATCCACTAACACACTAAACTACATTTACCCATTTCCTCCAAACGTTCCTGAAAAAATCCCCTCCCTTCCTTCAACCCCAGATTCATACACCCTCAGGTCATCCTATTCACACTATCCTCTTAAAATGCCTAATACAACCTATTACAACAAGAAAGTAATTGTTTGTCAATAAAGTTGTGTATGAGTAGAAGTGACTGACTGAGAGTAGGACCTACTTAGCAGGCGACAGTAGACTGATCTCTGTTATGCATAAAGCAAAACAGTGGAACCTCGCTATTCGAACACTCCAAACTCGCCCTTTTATGTAAGTTTATTATTGTAAGTGCTTTTATAAGTTTATTTTTGGGAGTCTGAAATGGACTAATCTAATTTACATCATTCCTTATGGGAATAAATTCATTTGGTAACAGCACTTGAACAGCATTCTGGAATGAAGAATGTTCGAAAGTCGGGGGCCCACTGTATGTAGTTTGACAACAAAGTTGTATGCAAGTGGGAATAATGGCTGAGACTAGAACCTACCTAATGTTCTAATGCAGGAAAGCAATACGTAGTGTCACAATTTAGTAGCACAAGTAAACAATCTGGAAGAGTATGACACTTAGCACACTATGTTAAAGAAGCCAGTGTATTGTTCATTTCTAAAAACATGTATTCTGAAACAATGAAAATCATTTTTTTTTCTATTTGTCAGTGTAGCATTCTGTGTCAGATGCAGGGTACTAAACAATATTAATTATAATTTTCAATAAAAGTTTATCCATTATTCAGTAGATAATGAATGATTCACAGTACAGTGGTACTCTACTTACGAGCAGCTCCCAACTCAAACAATTATGTAAGTGTATTTTTGTAGGTGCTTTTGTAAGTGTATTTTTGGGGTCTGAAATGAATTAATCTAATTTTCATTATTTCTTATGGGAAAAAATCCTTCGGTATCGGCACTTGAATAGCCGTCTGGAACGAATTGCTCGTAACTTGAGGTACCACTGTACTGTGTAAAATCTGTTATGAATAAAGCACAAAATATCAGCAAAGTTTTAAGTGACTAAAAAAAAAAAGTTCCAGCAGAATACACATGAAAATACAATCTAGCTTCATTCTATGGTACATACTCATTCATTTTATATCAAAGAACAACTTAGTCTATCAAAAGTCAACTACTAGGTTTACAAACAAAAATTATACAACTTACCAAAAGGCTTAGAGCTAAAAGGTGAGCTGATGGAAAATGGCATAGTAGACTGCTGGGTTCCTGAAGCACTGGTGTTGAAGGTTGTGGGGTTTCCAAAGGTAGATGAAGATGATTTCCAAAGAGAGGTTTTGAGCCAAATGAAGAGCTGACAGTTGTACCTCCAACGTTAAAAGTGTTTGTACCAAAGGATGTTCCTCCAGTTGAGAATATATTTGAGGGGATGGAGTTACTACTGTAGGAGTACAGAAATCATAACCTATTATTGGAAGAAGTTCATCATTATTTTAATGAACTTATTAAAAATTACTATTTAACCCTTAAACTGTCCAAATGTAGATCTATACATTGTTACCGCTAGCGCTCCAAACGTAGATCAACATTGTTACCGCTAGTACTCCAAACGAAGATCAACTTTTATTTTTCCTGCCTCCAAATTTGGCACGATTGGCCTGAGATGCCTGGCCAGTATAGAATGGGTCTTAACACTCAGAGTGTGCAGTATTAAAAAAATCTGGGACCATTTAGTACCTTGTGGGAGCACCAGCTAGCGCAAACAATGTAGCAAACACCAGGATTTACTGATGTCAAGTCGATTAACACTCTCCTTTTAACCCTTTGACTGTATCGGTCGTATATATACGTCTTACGAGCCACTGTTTCGATGTATATATACTCACAAATTCTAGCGGCTTCAAATCATGCGGGAGAAAGCTGGTAGTGCCATATACGAGAGAATGGGTCTGTGTGGTCAGTGTGAGCTGTATAAAAAATCCTGCAGCACGCAGTACATAATGAGAGAAAAAAACTCTGACCATTTTTTTTTTATTAAAACGCCGTCTTTGAGGTGTATTTTCGTATAGTATTTATGGTTGTATTCTTTTTTTGGTCTCATTTGACAGAATGGAAACACACTACAGAAATATAGATGATTTTGATTAGTTTCATGATGAAAACGACCTTGAAATTGAGCTCAAAGTAGGGAAATGTTCGATTTTTGCAAATGTTCAAGAGTAAACAAATCATGCCATGCATCCAATACACATCAATTGGCGAGTCTAATATTCTTTCACAAGTGCACTGATATTATTTATACCATTTTTACAATAATGCAATAGTCTGCATAACGGTTAATCTTCTATTTTTTGTGTGAATAAAAAATCAAAATAGAAAGCAAGAGTAATATAAGAGAAGCCTAAAGACGTGACTAATGAACAGATAACATCTTATTTTAGTGCCAGGAATGTCTGCATTGTTTATTCTGGACCCTATTTTGAAATTGACAACTTTTTTATTTTGCATGAAATTGGCCAAATTGCCAATTTCCTGACCACTTTATTGGGTAGTTGAAATCTGTAAATTGATGGTTTCTTGTACTCAATCGATAGAACAAATGGAGTTCTAAAGAAATAGCTATGAGTTTGGTCGACTGGAACAATGGAATTAGTAAAATAGGGCTCAAAGTCGGTGAAATTGTCGATGCGTATATATCGCCGAGATCACTAACTTTGCGAGAGCGTAACTACGTAAGTTTTCAATCACATTTCATACTTTTGGTGTCATTACCATTGGGAAAAGATTCTCTATCATTTCATAAGAATTTTTTTTTTTAAATTTTGCGACAACAGGAGAGCACTCAGGATTAAGGGTTGCGACAGTCAAAGGGTTAAGAGGAAAGTGATGTTGACCCTGAGTTTAGTGGCTATGAGATGGATGTGGCCACAAGTGGTCGAGGAAATATAAAAAAACTTGATAATAACCCATGAGCAACATTTGTGCAACATCCTATAAATTTTGATACCACTGGTAGTGGCATCCTGCCAGAATGTTCTATAACCTATGCCCTAAGTAAGGAGAAATGATTCTGGGAACGTAATATGTGTTTGGCAGACCTGCCGGCTGGCTGGCTGACTGACTTTGGTTGTCTTCTCTGTCTGTATCTGTCTACCTCTGTCTCTGTCTATCTGTCTCTTTCACAGGTACACGTAAGTACAGTTATCATATAGTGTAAATTACCTAGATAACCCAAAAATCCAGACAAAGTGCTATATGTACTGCGATTGTAGATATAAGGCATAATAGTATGACTGGCGACACATTTTCACTTAATCAGGAATCAGACGTGACAACTCTGCATCATGTGTAATACCTGTTGGTTCATGAGCGGCTCTCTGAGACAGAAAGACAAGCAGACAGAGAAACAGGAAGATAGACATACACAAGCAGACAGAAAGACAGAGACATATGGGCAGACAGAGCTAGACAGATAGACACAGATAGACAGACATGTTTATGTGTAACAGTGAAAACAAAGCCAGTGTTCCCTGCAGCAGAGCACGATCATCAAGTGTCACTCCACTGCTGCACTGTCAGCAGTGGAGTGACACTCATCTTACACCATTCTTTAAGGAGTTTCATATGTACTCCATCATGTCTTAAACATTGCTGGGACCTATAAATAATAATAATAATAATATTTTTATTTCATTGCAAGTTTACATCGAGATTTTGTAATAACAATCATGAATTGAAGTGCAAAGAGAGCCACTATCATGCCATGGCATTATGGGCAGACTAAATCTAATGGCTTATAGACTACTTAATACTAGAGAAAATGATTAAGTTTGTTTTAGTTAAACATTAGCTTATGTTTATAGCAGATAATAAGTTTACTGAAATTACAATCTGAGGATATTACATTGTGACAAGGTGAAAGTGTTTTGTAGGATGGTTACATCAATAGTAAATATTAAAATTTTATTATGGGAAAATAACACGGGAGCATTGTTGAAAGTAGTTTACAGTATGAGTATTTAGTTTAAGATGAGTAAGTGGTTTTTGAGAAGAGTCTTAAATTGATGTTCAGACCAGGTTATTTTAGTATTTACTGGTAATGAATTCCAGATTTTGGGGCTCTTTATGTGCATAGAATTTTTACACAGGGTGATATGGACACAGGGTATATAAAAAAGTGATCTGTGTCTTGTGTTATGGTCATGGGTCCTGTTAAAATAGGTGAGGAGAATTTTGAGAGGAGGGTTTATATTTGAGTGTAGAGTTCTATGTATGTACAGTGGTACTCGAGTTACGATGGTCCCCAAAATCGCCCTTTTATGTAAGTTTATTTTTTTAAATGCTTTTGTAGGTATATTTTTGGGGGTGTAAAAGGACTAGTCTATTTTACATTATTCCTTATGGGGATAAATTCGTTTGGTAATGGCACTTGAACAGCATTCTCGAACGAAAAAATATCGTAACTCGAGGTACCACTGTACTTGGTATATATTTCTAGACAATAGTATGATGAAGACAGGTGAAAATGTTCACCTGTCAGTGTGTTTGTGACTATTTGAGTACTATTTAAGTACCTAATATTAGTGTCAGAACAAAGATTGGCTATGAAATCACAAGAACTACTATAAACTGTAAATATCAAAATATAAAAATTATATAAATTAAAATAAAAACGAGAAAAAAAAGGTATATCAGCAACACTTCTGCAAGTGGCAGGACTCCATGTTGCCATCAGGTGAGCATCTAGCGCTAACTTCGCCACCTTATATCTCGGTAAGTACTGACCCTAATTTTTTTTTGGTCTTATTACACAAAAAATTGTCCTCTTTAGCCCTTTGACTGTCGGAGGCCCCTCTCTGAAACTGCAATTCTGTCTGGAAATATTTGAAAAAAAAAAAAATATTTTTTTCTTATCAAAATGTTAAGATTATTTTCTTATTGTTTAAATCCCCCCAAAAATTTTGCGATCAGTACTTACCGAGATACGTATAGAGGCGTAAAGTCGGCAGAAAATGAGCCGATGGCAACAGCGGCAAATGCCGCTCACCCGGTAAACTTTGGTTTACTTCCTTTCGTAAGTTTCTTATTTTTTTCACTATTTTATTTTTTATGTAACTTGTGTGGCTTGTGAGACAAATGTAAGGTGCAATGTATATATATATATACTCGTTGTATGCAACACAATAATCACACAAACATTAGTATCATTATATTGTTTACAAAACTTGTTTACACCAACCAACAATAAAAAAAAATTTTATTACTATTGTTCTATAATATATATACACATATATAATGACTGGACACTTTCCATCAACTGCAATTAGCACTTCAAAGCTCCAAGCTATTTGTGTGTGTGTGTGTGTGTATGTGTGTGTGTGTGTGTGTGTGTGTGTGTGTGTGTGTGTGTGTGTGTGTGTGTACATCTAAATTTTCCGAGTCAGGGTAAGGCAGCTGTCAAAATGACATATTATACCATTACTCACCACCCACACTGCCTGTCAACCTGTCAACACAAAAGGGGACCCATGTCTTCTTCCCCATAGCCTCCTTCCTTTCCTTCATACCTACCTTCCTAGCTTCCTTTCTTCCTTCATTCCTTTCTGCCTTCCTTTCTTACATATTTCCTTCCTTCCTTCCTCTCATCTCTTCCTTTCTTCCTTCCTTTCTTACTTCTTTTGTTCCTTCCTTCCTCTCATCTCTTCCTCCTTTCCTTTCTCTCTTTCTTTCTTAATTCCTTCCTTCTTCCTTTCCTCCTTTCTTACTTCTTCTTTCCTTCCTTCCTCTCATCTCTTCTTTCCTTCCTTCCTCTCATCTCTTCTTTCCTTCCTTCCTTCCTTCCTTCCTTACTTTCTTTCTTACTACCTTCCTTCTGGTATCCTGGGCATTTCTTTCGGTCACAAACTCCTCAAAACCATGAAATTTATCTTCAGAGACACTTCCATCTGTGATAGAGCTATCATTGAGGAAGAGAACAGTCCCAGTTGCGCCAAGGAGTCAGATAATTCTTACCGCTAGGCATGCTGAACAAGGACTACTGAAATGGAGTTCCTACAATACACCACTGGCTGCTCGATTCTTTTTATACTGCGCACACTAACCACACAGACCCATTTTCTCGCATGTAGGCCTACCAGCTTTCTCCTGCTTGATTTGAGGCCGCTAGAATTTATGCGTCTTAATACATCTGAAACACTGGCTCGTAAGACGTATATATACGACCGAAACAGTCAAAGGTTAATTAAAAAAATAAAAGTTTTTTTTTTTTCAAAATATTTGGAGCGCTGGCAGTGAAAACATAGATCTATGTTTGGACAGTTTAACCCTTTCAGGGTCCAAGGCTATTTTTGGAAGGTGTGTGCCAGTGTCCAAGAATTTAAAAACAAAAAAAAATCTTATTTTTTCTTATGAAATGGTAGTGAATCTTCTTCTGAAGGTAATAAAACAAAAAGTATGAAATTTGATTGAAAATTGACGAAATTATGCTATCGCGAATTTTGATGTGTCAGCGATATTTAAGCATCGGCGATTTTGCCGACTTTGACTCCCATTTTAGGCCAATTACATTATTGCAGTCAACCAAGTTTTTAGCTATTTCACTAGTATTACTTCTATTCTATCGAGTGAGCACAAGAAATCGCCCAGTCAACTGTTTCAACTACAAAATAAAGTGGTTGGAAATTGGTAATTTACCCAATTTAACTCAAAGTTAAAAATATTCCAATTTCAAAATAGGGTGCATAATAAACAATGCAGACATTCTTGACACTAAACTAACATTTCCTCTGTTCATTAGTAACATTTTCAGTCTTTACAAATGAATTCCATTTTGATTTTTTATTCACAATGAATTTTTATTCAAACCAAAAAATGGAAGATTTACTGTTATGCAATATTGTAATAATTGTACAAATAATATCACCATACTTGTGAACGTATATCAGACCCACCAGCTGGCGTGTATTAGACGTGTGAGGTCATTTGTTTACTCTTGAACATAGGCAAAATTTAACATTTCCGCAATTTTGAGCTCAGTTTCAAGCCATTTGCAGTACCAAAACCAACCGAAATCATCTCTATATCTTTAATATATCTTCCATTCTCTCAAATGAGACCAAGAAATCGCAAATACAACTATACAAAGTATACGAAAAAACACTGCAAAGTCACTCTTTTAATCGAAAATTAAGGTCTCAGTTTTTTTTTCTCTCATTATGCACTGTGTGCTGCAGGATTTGTTTTATGTGGTGCACACTTACCACATAGATGTATTCTCTCATATCTAGGCCTAAATTTGCCGCTTAACCCTATACCGCGCCAGCATCACATACGAGGCGCAAAAAGCATGGTTTTCATGGCGCCATGAGCACAAAGCATATCCTCAGAGAGACTTCAAATTTCACTCCAACCAATCACAAGCCTTTTGGGCGGAGCTTGAATGTGTCGTCACTTGGGTATTGTCGACTGCTATTGGCTGGGAGCTGCAGAAGTCTTCAGTACTCTCTGAAGTGTTGAAGAAGGAGCATTTCCAACCTGACTCTCTTGATATTTCACCAATTTACACCAATCCAGAATGGCGGTAAGTTACTGAATGTGTTTGCAGTGCATTATTGAATGTTTTAACCTCATTTTGAGATGCAAATGAATTGCCTGACGTATTTATAAGTAACAAATGAATGCACTTGAAGTTTTGTTAACATTTTTTGAATCGTTTATGAGGCTCGGCCTGACAGAACAAAATGTCACGTGCCTCTGAGTGTAACATATGTGAGGCTAAAACAGACAATGGTGCTAACAAATTTGCCAATGAAGGTATCATATATCATGGATTAACAAATAACAATAAGGCCATCTTTGTCAATAATAGCTACCAATTGCATGCTGAATCAAATACATTGATATATGAGTACTTTTATCTTGTAAATTTATAAAATTTGCTCAATTTCGATGCTCATTTTGTGTTTTCTGTTCATTTCAGTTAAACACAAATATCTTTTATGGATCAAAGGCTCAAAGAAAAAGGGATTACATTGTGCCAGAGTTATGTGATGACAGTGACAGTAATGAGGAAGTGGATTCTGCGGATGAATATGAGCCACCACGGCCAGATGCTTCCTCTTCAAGTGAAGATGAACATGAAGATTTGTCTACTAGAAGTCAGCAAGTTAGTGTAAACGAAGGACTATACGAAAAGAGTAGTTGAAGATGAGGTTGATGAAATAATTGTCAACAACACTAGTGGCACCTGGAGGAAACTTGACATAACAAATACTCCATTACCTGACTACAAACATGAAGTACCAATACATGTCAAGAATCCATTTGAATATTTTTGTGAATTATTTACTGTTGAAATGTTAGAAAGCCTTGTATTTAACACGAACTTGTATGCAGTACAGAAAGATGTTAATACTAACTTCAACACTACTACTGAAGAGCTCATGCAATTTGTTGGAATTCTGATATTCATGAGTATGGACAGCCTACCCTCTTTAGAGGATTACTGGTCCCTTCACCATTGTCATCTTGATGTTACAACTGTTATGACATCTAAAAGGTTTAGGTTACTAAGGACAGCAATTCATATAAATGATAATACCAAGGCAACAGCTGACAGGTTCCATAAGATAAGACCATTGTTTGATGGTCTAAGGAAATCATGCCTAAAAGTTCCAGCTACACCAAAGCAATCAGTTGATGAGGTAATGGTGGGATATAAGGAACAAGAGCAGTAAACCTCAGGCAATATATCAGGACCAAGCCTGATAAATGGGGTTTTAAACTTTTGCCGGGCCAGTGATGATGGGTTTATCCATGACATAATTTTGTATCAAGGTCAAACAACCTTTGATTATCACAGTGTTAGCCTAACAGAGGAGGAGAAAAAAATGCCTATAAGTTCCAAGATTGTTATTTGCCTTGCAAAGACTATGAACCAAACAAACACCAGTACAATTTATGCAGATAACTTCTTCACCAGTTTGCGTCTAGTGAAATATCTGCATACTACATTCAATTGCAGGTACACAGGCACTGCAAGGGAGACAAGAATTGGAAACCACCACTTACATCTGTCAAAGACATGGACAAAAAAAGGTGAAAAGGGGTGCTATGGATTACTTGTCAGTGGATGGTATCCTTGCTGTACGTTGGAAAGACAGTAAGGCTGTTACTTTATTGACAAACGATATTGGCATCAAACCTGTGACAAAGATAAAGAGGTACAGCAAGGAGAACAAACAAAAGGTAGATGTTGACTGTCCTGCAGTCATAAAGAGTTATAATGCCCATATGGGAGGCATAGATAAGAATGATATGTTGGTGCATCTCTACAAGTCTCCACTCAAAGCAAAACGCTGGTACATGAGGCTGTTTGGATATGTCATTGATCTTTGTTGTGTCAATGGCTGGTTGTTGTACAGGCGTGACTGTGCTGCTCTGAAACAGAAATACATGAACCTCAAGAATTTTCGGTTTGCCATCTCCCATTCAGCAAGAAAGCCAACCAAGGAAATCCCAAGGAGCATGAGATCCTCTCCAAGTTGTTCAACTTCACGGTCTACTTCACGGTCTTCTTCAATTGATGATGAACATTTCAGTCGCTATGCAAAAAGAAATCGTGATGATACAAGATATGATGAAACAGTACAGCACTTGCCACTTTATACAAAGAGGCTTTCATGTGGACATTGCAACACCAGAGAAAAAGGATCTACTCGTCCGTGCGTTGTTCCCACTGCAAGGTTAATCTATGTCTAAATGCAACCAGAAACTGTTTCTGGGAATTCCATACGAAACCAGATGCATAAATACCTCTGATAAAAATGTTTGTCACAATAAATACAGAAAGGATACTCATTTGGTGCCATATCCATATTTTTGTAACATTTTTGCAATTTTTGTATAATGTCAGATATACTATAAATGTGTAAAAATTATTGAAATCAAGTTACTGTGCCTTTGGTTTAACCCAGTTGTTTATTAATAAACCTTAAATGTATATATATGCCATTTATTATCAGTTATTAGTAGCTGTTATGATTCTTTTAGACACATACCGTTGTCAGGAATGGTATCAAATCTGATACAAATCTGTCACCTGTAGTTTAACCTTTGTTGGGGTTGGCCTCATATTCGATTCTGCCAAAAAGGCCATTTTATGACCCAAAAATAAATAAACTTGAAAAATGACCACTTATAAATAGGTCTTAGAATTGCTTATATTATCAGATTATGGGTTGCAAATGTTGCACTTTCTCAAATTTGATTCATGGCCCGGTAAAGGGTTAAAGCTTATCTGAGTGAGCTGAGCTCATGACGTAGAACTACAGTTTGGACCCTGAACTCAAAGCCGTAGAACTACGGCACGGACCCTGAAAGGGTTAAGGGTTAACCCTTTCAGGGTTTCAGCCGTACTAGTACAGCTTACGCGCCAGTGTTTTCGTTGTACTAGTACGCCTAAATTCTAGCGCCCTCAAATCAAGTGGAAACAGGCTGGTAGGCCTAGATGTGAGAGAATGGGTCTGTGCGGTCAGTCTGCACAGTATAAAAAACAATCCTGCACCACACAGTGCATAATGAGGAAAAAAAAACTCTGACCGTGTTTTTGGTTCAAAACAGCGACTTTGCAGTCTATTTTCGTATACATGCTTGTATTCTCGTTTTCTTCGTCTCATTTGATAGAATGGATTATATATTACAGAAATAGAGATAATTTTGACTGGTTTCACGATGACAAGTACCTTGAAACTGAGCGCATGATGTGTATTGGACGCCATGCGTCCAATACACATCAACTGGGTAGTCTAATATTCTTGCACAAGTGTCTACCTGGAGTCTACCTGGAGAGAATTCCAGGGGTCAACGCCCCCGCGGCCCGGTCTGTGACCAGGCATCCTGTTGGACCAGAGCTTGATCAACCAGGCTGTTACTGCTGGCCGCACGCAGTCCAACGTACGAACCACAGCCCGGCTGATCAGGTACCGACTTGAGGTGCCTGTCCAGTGCCTGCTTGAAGACAGCCAGGGGCTTGTTGGTAATCCCCCTGATGTATGCTGGGAGGCAGTTGAACAATCTTGGGCCCCTCACACTTATTGTGTTGTCCCTCAACGTGCTAGTTGCACCCCTGCTCTTCATTGGGGGGATGTTACATCGCCTGCCGAGTCTTTTGCTTTCGTACGGAGTGATTTTTGTGTGCAAGTTTGGTACTAAGCCCTCGAGAATTTTCCATGTGTATATAATAATGTATCTCTCCCGCCTGCGTTCTAGAGAGTACAGGTTTAGGAACTTCAAGCGTTCCCAGTAGTTGAGGTGGTTTATCACACTTATGCATGCGGTGAAGGTTCTCTTCACATTTTCAAGGTCAGCAATTTCACCCGCCTTGAAAGGTGCAGTTAGTGTGCAGCAATATTCCAGCCTAGATAGAACAAGCGATCTGTAAAGTGTCAACATGGGCTTGGCATCCCTGGTTTTGAAGGTTCTCATTATCCATCCTGTCATTTTTCGAGCAGATGCAATTGCTACATTGTTATGGTCCTTGAAGGTGAGATCCTCTGACATGATCACTCCCAGGTCTTTGACATTAGTTTTTCGCTCTATTGTGTGGTTTGAATTAGTTTTGTACTCCGATGAGATTTTAATTTCTTCACGTTTTCCGTATCTGAGTAATTGAAATTTCTCATCATTGAACTTCATATTGTTTTCTACAGCCCATTTAAAGATTTGGTTTATGTCTGCTTGGAGTCTTGCAGTGTCTTCAATGGTGGACACTGTCATACAGATTCGGTGTCATCTGCAAAGGAAGACACAGCACTGTGGCTTATATCCCTGTCAATGTCTGATATGAGGATGAGGAATAGGATGGGAGCAAGTACTGTGCCTTGTGGAACAGAGCTTTTCACAGTAGCTGCCTCAGACTTTACTCTGTTGACTACTACTCTTTGTGTTCTACGTGTTAGGAAATTATAGATCCATCTACCAACTTTTCCTGTTATGCCTTTATCACGCATTTTGTGTGCTATTACACCATGGTCACACTTGTCAAAGGCTTTTGCAAAATCTGTGTATATAACATCTGCATTCTGTTTATCTTCTAGAGCATCCAGGACCTTGTCGTAGTGGTCCAGTAGTTGGGACAGACAGGAGCGGCATGCTCTAAACCCATGCTGTCCTGGGTTGTGCAATTGATGGGTATCAAGATGGGTGGCGATCTTGCTTCTTAGAACCCTTTCAAAGATTTTTATGATATGGGACGTTAGCGCAATTGGTCTGTAGTTCTTTGCTATTGCTTTACTGCCCCCTTTGTGGAGCGGGGCTATGTCTGTTGTTTTTAGTAGCTGCGGGACGATCCCAGTGTCCATGCTCCCTCTCCATAGGATGTTAAAAGCATGTGATAGGGGCTTCTTGCAGTTCTTGATGAACACGGAGTTCCATGAGTCTGGGCCTGGAGCGGAGTGCATGGGCATGTCATTTATTGCCTTTTCGAAGTCATTTGGCGTCGTGATGATGTCAGAAAGGCATGCGTCTGTCAAGTTCTGTGGCACTCTCATTAAAAAATCATTTAGGTTTTCGATTTTCAGTCTGGTTAGTGGCTCGCTAAAGACTGAGTCATACTGGGATTTAAGTAACTCACTCATTTCCTTGCTGTCATCTGTGTAGGACCCATCCGGTTTAAGTAGGGGCCCAATACTGGTTGTTGTTCTCGACTTTGATTTTGCATAGGAAAAGAAATACTTAGGGTTTCTTTCAATTTCATTTATGGCTCTTAGTTCTTCCCGTGTCTCTTGATTCCTATAAGATTCCTTTAGTTTTAATTTGATGTTTGCTATTTCTCTGACTAGTGTCTCCCTACGTATTTCAGAGATATTGACCTGCTGCTGATATTATTTATACCATTTTTACAATGATGCAGTTGTATACATAACAGTAAATCTTCTATTTTTTGTGAGAATAAAAATTCAAAATGGAAACCAAAAGTAATGTAAGAGGGGCCTGGAGATGTGACTAATGAACAGATAAAATGTTATTTTAGTGCCAGGAATGTCTGTCTCGTATATTCTGGACCCTATTTTGAAATTGGCATATTTTGAAATTTGTGTGAAATTGGCCAAATTGCCAATTTCTGACCACCTTATTGGGTAAACTGGTGGTTTCTTATACTCAATTGATAGAACAAATGTAATTCTAGCAAAATAGCTATAATTTTAGTAGACTGAAACATTGGAATTTGCCGAAAATAGGGCTCAAAGTGGGCGAAATCGCCGATGCGTAAATGTCATCGATACCGCTAACTTCGCGAGAGTATAATTCCATTAGTTTTCCATCAAATTTCATAATTTTGGTGGTGTTATGGTCGGAAAAAGATTCTCTATCATTCAATAAGAAAAAATATTTTTTTTCCCGAAAAATTTACGACCCTGAGAACGAGTTTGGAAGAGGGTCTCGCGACCCCCAAAGGGGTTAAAAAACTGCTAATAAATACTTTCAAATATAATAACTGTCATACTCTCACATACCCTCAGTGCTTTACTATATTTAATATGAGAACTGTCTTACTCTCACATACCCTCAGTGGCTTTTCAACTTAACCCTTTGAGTGTTGCAATCCCTGCTCGCAAACTTGCACCCAGGGTAGAAGAATTTAACCCTTAAACGGTCCAAACGTATACAGTAGGCCCTCATTTAGCACGGTAGTTACGTTCCTGAAAACGTCGTGTTAGCTAAAATCGTGTTAGATAATTAAAAGAACTTATGGGAAAAATAGGGTTACGTTCCTGAGAGTCCCCAAAAAGCCAAACAAGTTTTTTTTAGACCAACAGATCTTACAAATATAAGAGAGAATATGTAATTGTAGTTCATTATCGTGATGTATTATGTTGTTTTTACTGCTTAAGACTACAAATGTAACAGAAATAATAGTATTTACCTTAAATTGTGGGTGCTAATGTTTGTGGATGATTGTGAAGAGAGTGGAGAGTTATGCTGTGGCCCTACTGGGCTGAGGTGGATAGTAGAGATTCTGGAACTGAAGTCGATGGTTGTACTGAGTGTCTCTAACTTTAATAAAGTCATTCAGTAAGTCAGTCAAGTCATTCAGTAAGTCAGTCAAGTCATTCAGTAAGTCAGCCCATTCAGTAAGTCAGTTAAGTCATTTAGTAAGTCAGTCAGTCAAGTCATTTAGTAAGTCAGTCAGTCAAGTCATTCAGTAAGTCAGTCAAGACATTCAGTAAGTCAGTCAAGACATTCAGTAAGTCAGTCAAGACATTCAGTAAGTCAGTCAAGACATTCAGTAAGTCAGTCAAGACATTCAGTAAGTCAGTCAAGACATTCAGTAAGTCAGTCAAGACATTCAGTAAGTCAGTCAAGACATTCAGTAAGTCAGTCAAGACATTCAGTAAGTCAGTCAAGACATTCAGTAAGTCAGTCAAGACATTCAGTAAGTCAGTCAAGACATTCAGTAAGTCAGTCAAGACATTCAGTAAGTCAGTCAAGACATTCAGTAAGTCAGTCAAGACATTCAGTAAGTCAGTCAAGACATTCAGTAAGTCAGTCAAGACATTCAGTAAGTCAGTCAAGACATTCAGTAAGTCAGTCAAGACATTCAGTAAGTCAGTCAAGACATTCAGTAAGTCAGTCAAGACATTCAGTAAGTCAGTCAAGACATTCAGTAAGTCAGTCAAGACATTCAGTAAGTCAGTCAAGACATTCAGTAAGTCAGTCAAGACATTCAGTAAGTCAGTCAAGTCATTCAGTAAGTCAAACAGTCAAGTCATTCAGTAAGTCAGTCAGTCAAGTCATTCAGTAAGTCAGTCAAGTCATTCATTAAGTCAGTCAAGTCATTCAGTAAGTCAGTCAAGACATTCAGTAAGTCATTCAGTAAGTCAGTCAGTCAAGTCATTCAGTAAGTCAGTCAGTCAAGTCATTCAGTAAGTCAGTCAGTCAAGTCATTCAGTAAGTCAGTCAGTCAAGTCATTCAGTAAGTCAGTCAGTCAAGTCATTCAGTAAGTCAGTCAGTCAAGTCATTCAGTAAGTCAGTCAGTCAAGTCATTCAGTAAGTCAGTCAGTCAAGTCATTCAGTAAGTCAGTCAAGTCATTCAGTAAGTCAGTCAGACAAGTCATTCAGTAAGTCAGTCAGACAAGTCATTCAGTAAGTCAGTCAGACAAGTCATTCAGTAAGTCAGTCAAGTCATTCAGTAAGTTAGTCACACAAACTTATGTTTACATCTTTTTGTGTGTACAAAGTAACACTTCATTACAGCCACAGGTTATGTCTTGTCTAATATCTTTTTCTTCGTTAGTTCTAAGACTTAATAAATGCTTAAACATTTTCTTGCCACTTTGAGCAACACTTGTATGCCTACTGGGTGACATGATTGCTGGCAGATACAAGATATAGTAATTTAAAGATCAAAACACAATTCACTCTTATTCTTGACAAACACAGCTGGCTTGCGCGTATGGAATACGTACGAATGCTGGGATGGTAGAGGTGTTGTTGGGGGAGGGTATCATGGGAAGGCGGGTGGTCTCCCAGCTGTTCCACAACATTAGCACCGGCCGCTTGAGGGAATGGTTGCTTTTTCTTCCTGCAAACTATAAGTTTATTCAGGTATACACAGATACAGTTACAAGATTATCATACATAGCAGCATATGTGTAGAGAACCTAGGATAACCCAAACTTTGGGTTATCCTAGGTTCTCTAGGATAACACTTTGGGTTATCCTAGGTTCTCTAGGATAACACTTTGGGTTATCCTAGGTTCTCTAGGATAACACTTTGGGTTATCCTAGGTTCTCTAGGATAACACTTTGGGTTATCCTAGGTTCTCTAGGATAACACTTTGGGTTATCCTAGGTTCTCTAGGATAACACTTTGGGTTATCCTAGGTTCTCTAGGATAACACTTTGGGTTATCCTAGGTTCTCTACACATATGCTGCTATGTATGATAATCAATGTAACTATCTCTGTATACCTGAATAAACTTAGTTTGTGCGAAGGAAAAACAAATTCCTTTTCCTCAAAGCATGAGGATTCTTACAGCGGTAAATAACCATGGGCTTACACTTGAAATCACCTGATGCATTACCCAAAAGGAGCAAGGTGAAGCGATCCTTTGCTGTCTTGAAGCCTGGTGCACTTTTCTCTTGCTGACTGATATAAGTTCATGTTGGCATTTTCTTCCAGAAAACACTTGTCTCGTCAGCATTAAACACTTGTTGTGGCTCATAGCCACCCTTAGTAGGACCCCCACTGACTCAATGGTTTAACCTACTGCAGGCGACCGCGGGCTCAAAATTTTTCCCCTCCAGCGAATCGCGTAATATAAGGTTTACGTCGTGTTAGATAAAAATGTGCCGCAATTCTTCAATCGCGTAATACTCAAAACGCGCAACATAAAGTCGTGCTAAATGAGGGTCTACTGTATATACGTTTACACGCCCAGTGTCCCGAATATTTTGATTTTTTTTATAGATATAAAGAACACATTTTTTAAGTGTTATAGGATAAAAAAAACCAATTAGGTTGAGTAGTTACCGAGATATGAGGCAGAGAAGTTGGCACTGGATGCTCACCTGACAGCAACAGGAGTCCTGCCGCCTGCAGAATTGTTGCCGATATACCTTTTTTTCTCTTTTTTATTATTTTTATATATTTTTATGTTCTGATAATTACAATTTATAGTAGTTCTTGTGATTTCATAGCCAATCTTTGTTCTGACAGTAATATTAGGTACTGAAATTGTACTCAAATAATAATAAAAATGATAGTGCATAAAATAATAATAATAATGATAGTGAATAATAAAGGTAATAATAATAATGACATTGCATAATAATGATAATAATAATAATAATAATACGTAATAATAATAAAGTTCCCCTGAAGCCATTATGTAAGATTGTCACTGCCTTATCTCATCTGATCTCCACTAATGATGACTGGTGACATTTGGTGAGGGTGAGGGTAATCTTATCTCTTCTTATCAGTCAGTAATTACAGTGATGACATTTGGAGCTTACACTGCTTCCCTTCATTTATTACGCAAACCTGCCTGTCTGTCTGTCGGTGTCGTATTTACGTATGTGTTCCTGTGAGATAGAGACAGATAGATACAGACAGATAGACAGAGATAGACAGCCAATCAGGTCCCAGCTGACCAGCCAGCTGCTGGCCAGCCAGGTGGCCCAACCAGCTGCTTTCCAGCTACGTGGCCAGGCAGGCAGGCAGCCAGCCAGCTGGCCTGGCAGCCTGCTGACATCACTTTCCACTTCAAAGGGAGTGTTAATATGACATGACATCAGTGAATCCTCTGTGTTTGCCGCTGTGTTTTGCTCTAGCTGGCGCTCAATTTAACTGATGCTCCCACAAGAGTACTAAGTGGTCCCAGATTTTTTAATATGGCGCACACGAGTGTTAAGACCCATTCTATGCTGACCAGGCATCTCAGGCCAATCGTGCCAAATTTGGAGGCAGGAAAAAAAACGTAAATATACGTTTGGGGCAGTAGCAGTACTAACATATATATATATAAGTTTGGACCGTTTAACCCTTTCAGGGTCGAGACCTCGATTCTTAACTCTCTCCAGGGTCGAAACATTTTCGGAAAATAAAAATAATTATTTTTCTTATGAAATGATAGAGCATCATTTTCCGATCATAATGCCACCAAAAGTATGAAATTTGGTGAAAAACTAACAGAATTATGCTCTCCCAAAGTTAGCGGTATCGAATATATTTACGCATCGGCGATTTCGCCCACTTTGAGCCCTATTTTGGACAATTCCAATGTCTCAGTCTACGAAAATCATAGCTATTATTGTAGAATTCCATTTGTTCTATCGATTGAGTACAAGAAACCACCAATTTACCGATTTCAACTACCCAATAAAGCGGTCAGAAATTGGCAATATTGCCAATTTCACCAAATTTCAAAAGATGCCAATTTCAAAATAGGGTCCAGAATAAACAAGACAGACATTCCTGGCTAGTCTCAGGCTCCTATTGCATTACTTTGCTTTCCATTTTGAATTTTATTCTCACAAAAATAAAAGATTTACTGTTATGTATACTACTGCATCATTGTAAAAATGGTATAAATAATATCAGAGCACTTGTGCAAGAATATTAGACTACCCAGTTGATATGTATTGGACGCATGGCATGATTTGTTTACTCTTGAACATAGGCAAAAATTGAACATTTTTGCTACTTTGCGCTCAGTTTCAAGGTACTTGTCATCATGAAACCAGTCAAAATTATCTCTATTTCTGTAATATATCATCCATTCTATCAAAAGAGACTAAGAAAACGAGAATACAAGCATAAATACCATAGGAAAATAGACTGCAAAGTCGCTGTTTTAAAACAAAAACACGGTCAGAGTTTTTTTTTCCTCATTATGCACTGTGTGGTGCAGGATTTTTTTTTATACTGCGCACACTGACCGCACAGACCCATTCTCTCACATCTAGGCCTACCAGCCTGTTTCTACTTGATTTGAGGGCGCTAGAATTTAGGCGTACTAGTACGTCAAACGCCCTGGTATGTAAGCCGTACTAGTACATCAAAAACCCTGAAAGGGTTAAGGGTTAAAAAAAAAAAAATCTTATGAAATGACAGAGAATCTTTTTCTGAAGGTAATGAAACCAAAAGTATGAAATTTAATAGAAAAGTTATGGAATTACGCTCTCGCAAAATTAGCAGGCTCCACGATATTTATGCATCGGCGATTTTGCCCACTTCGAGCCCTATTTTGGGCTAATTCCACTTTTTTAGTCGACCAACCTCATAGCTATGTATTTCGCTAGTACAGTGGACCCTCGGTTTTCGTTGAAAATTCATTCCAGAATGCTGTTTGAGTGCCATTACCAAACGAATTTGTTCCCATAAGGACAAATGTAAATTAGATTAGTCGTTTCAGAACCCCAAAAATACACTTACAAAAACTCCTTCAAAAATACATTTACATAATTGTTCGAGTTTGGAGGTGAACGAAAACTGTACTCCTTTTATTCTATCGAGTACAAGAAACTGCCCATTTCCTTATTTCAACCAGCCAATAGTGATCTGAAATTACTAATTTGGTCAATTTCATTCTAAATTCAAGAAAAGCCAATTTCAAAATAGGGTCCAGAATAAACACTGCAGATATTCCTGGTGCTAAAATAACCTTTTCTCTGTTCATTAGTCATGTCTCCAGGACCCTCTTATATTACACTTGCTTTTTATTTTGATTTTTTATCCACAAAAAAAAAAAAAAAAATGAAAATTTACTGTTATGCAGATAACTGTATTATTGCAATAATTGTATAAATAATAGTGCACTCGTGAATGCGCATTAGACTCATCAGTTGACGTGTATTGGATGCACGACATAATTTGTTTACTTTGAACATTGGCAAAAATCGAACATTTCAGCTACTTAGAGCTCAATTTCAAGCTACTTTTATTCTGTAAACCATTCAACATCATCTCTATTTCTATAATTTATCTTCCATTCTATCAAATGAGACCAAGAAAACAAGAATACAACTTTAAAATCTATACGAAAATACACCGCAAAGTTGCCGTTTTAAACCAAAAGCACGGTCATTTTTTTTTCTCATCATGCACTGCGTTCTGCAGGATTTCTTTTATACTACGCACACTGACCACACAGACCCATTCTCTCACTTGTAGGCCTACCAGGTTTCTCCCACCAGATTTGAAGCTGCTAGAATTTTGGCATAGTATTACAGGACTGACACTGGCTTCAAAGCCGTAATATTATGGGACCGACACCGAAGGGGTTAAGCAATTTTGAAACAATTTTCCCAGGCGATAATTTTAATACACTGTTGTAAGTAATGAAGCACTAAGGTACTGTAGTTTCTGCCTCTAGGACTTAAGTCTGGCAAACCAGTCTTCCTGAATTCCTTCATAAATGTTATCTCACTCTCGGTTCAGCAACACATCAAGCCATAAAAATCACTTGCCTCCACTCACTCTTAACATGCTCATATACACCTGTTTCATATAAAACCTTTCCTAGGATGACTCCTACCCCTCCTTCCCTTCACTACAGATTTATACATCCTCCAAATCATCCTATTTTGCTCCATCCTCTCTAAATGTCCAAATTACCTCAATAACCCCTCTTCAGCTCTCTGGATAATACTTTTAGTAACCCAGCACCTACTTTAATCTCCAAACTATGAATTCTCTGCATATTCTTACCACATATTGCCCTTAGACACGACATCTCCACTTCCTCCAGCCTATTCCTTGCTGCAACGTTTAAAACCTATGCTTTACACCTGTAAAAGTGTGTTAGTGTCACTATACTTTGAAACATTTTTCCTTTTGCCTCCATGGATAACGTTCTTAGTCCTCACAGATGTCTCAATGCACCACCCACCTTTATCCCCCTTTATCAATTCTATCATTCACCTTGTCTTTCACAGACCAATCTGTTGGCAAATAATCCACTCCCAAATATCTGAATACATTCACTTCTTGCATACTCCCTCCTTCTAATCTGATATTCAATCTTTCATTACCTAATTTTTTTGTTACTCTCATCACTTGATTGCTGCCCAATCCACCCTAAACTTCCTTATCTTTATCTAAATATTGATCACTTATGTACTGCAATGTAAACACTTGGTATACACATCCCCTACCCTTCCAGAAACTTTGATCATCAGCAATCCTGCTCTCCATCTTGGACTTAATTTTTCTATAATAAGAAAAAGTTTTGGAATGAGATTAATAAGTTGAGGAAGCCTAGAGAACAAATGGATTTGACAGTTAAAAATAGGAGAGGAGAGTTATTAAATGAGAGTTAGAGGTATCGGGAAGATGGAGAGAATATTTTGAGATTTGTTAAATGTTGATGAAGACAGGGAAGCTGTGATTTCGTGTGTAGGGCAAGGAGAAATAACATCTTGTAGGAGTGTGGAAGAGCCAGTTGTGGGTGTAGGGAAGTTCGTGAGGCAGTGGGTAGAATGAAAGGGGTAAGGCAGCTGGGATTGATGGGATAAAGATAGAAATGTTAAAAACAGGTGGGGATATAATTTTGGAGTGGTTGGTGCTATTATTTAATAAATGTATGGAAGAGGGTAAGGTACCTAGGGATTGGCAGAGGCGTGTATTGTTCCTTTGTATAAAGGCAAAGGGGACAAAGAGAGTGCAAAAATTATAGGGGAATAAGTCTGTTGAGTGTACCTGGTAAAGTGTATGGTAGAGTTATTATTGAAAGAATTAAGAGTAAAACAGAAAGCAGGATAGCAGATGAACAAGGGGCTTTAGGAAAGGTAGGGGGTGTGTAGACCAAGTGTTTACAGTGAAACATATAGGTGAACAGTATTTGGATAAGGGTAAAGATGTTTTTGTGGCATTTATGGATTTGGAAAAGGCGTATGATAGGGTAGATAGGGGGCAATGTGGCAGATGTTGCAGGTGTATGGAATAGGAGGAAGGTTACTGAAAGCAGTGAAGAGTTTTTATGAGGATAGTGAGGCTCAGGTTAGTGTGTGTAGGAGGGAAGGGACTATTTCCCAGTAAAAGTGGGCCTTAGACAAGGATGTGTGATGTCACCGTGGTTGTTCAATATATTTATAGATGGGGTTGTAAGAGAAGTGAATGCGAGGGTCTTGGCAAGAGGTGTTGGGCTAAAAGATAAAGAAGCAAATACAAAGTGGGAGTTGTCACAGTTGCTTTTTGCTGATGACACTGTGCTTTTGGGAGATTCTGAAGAGAAGCTCCAGAGGTTGGTGGATGAATTTGGTAGGGTGTGTAAAAGAAGAAAATTGAAAGTGAATATAGGAAAGAGTAAGGTGATGAGGATAACAAAAAGAATAGGTGACGAAAGATTGGATATCAGATTGGAGGAGAGAGTATGGAGGAGGTGAATGTATTCAGATATTTGGGAGTGGACATGTCGGCGGATGGGTCTATGAAGGATGAGGTGAATCATAGAATTGATGAGGGGAAAAGGGTGAGTGGAGCTCTTCGGAGTCTGTGGAGACAAAGAACCTTGTCCATGGAAGTAAAGGGGAATGTATAGAGTATAGTTATACCAACGCTCTTATATGGGTGTGAAGCATGGGTGATGAATGTTGCAACGAGGAGAAGGCTGGAGGCAGTGGAGATGTCATGTCTGAGGTCAATGTGTGGTGTGAATATAATGCAGAGAATTCGGAGTTTGGAAATTAGGAGGAGGTGCGGGATTACCAAAACGATTGTCCAGAGAGCTGAGGAGGGGTTGTTGAGGTGGTTTGGACATGTAGAGAGAATGGAACGAGACAGAGTGACTTCGAGAGTGTATAAATCTGTAGTGGAGGGAAGGCGGGGTAGGGGTCGGCCTAGGAAAGGTTGGAGGGAGGGGGTAAAGGAAGTTTTGTGTGCGAGGAGCTTGGACTTCCAGCAAGCATGTGTGAGCGTATTTGATAGGAGTGAATGGAGGCATATGGTTTTTAATACTTGACGTGCTGT
Organism: Cherax destructor; assembly: GCA_009830355.1. NCBI lineage: Eukaryota > Metazoa > Arthropoda > Malacostraca > Decapoda > Parastacidae > Cherax > Cherax destructor. The sequence goes on along the minus strand of WNWK01020117.1, from coordinate 9,476 downwards.
TGGAGTGTGAGCAAAGTAACATTTATGAAGGGATTCAGGGAAACCGGCAGGCCGGACTTGAGTTCTGGAGATGGGAAGTACAGTGCCGGCACTCTGAAGGAGGGTGTTAATGTTGCAGTTTTATAACTGTAGTGTAAAGCACCCTTCTGGCAAGACAGTGATGGAGTGAATGATGATGAGTTTTTCTTTTTCGGGCCACCCTGCCTTGGTGGGAATCGGCCGATGTGTTAATAAAAAAAAAAAAAAAAATAACTCTCTTATACACTTTTCCAGGTATACTCTCTCTTTTACCCCCTTTTCTTTTATAGAAAGGAACTATGCATGTTTTCTGCCTATCCCTAGGTACCTTCTCTTTCATACATTTATTCCCTCCCACAACCACCTGCCTATATTCACAAACTTCTGCTGCACACTCTAATACGGCATTCTTCAATCTACCCCATACCTTTTCTACCTCCTCCTCATTACCTATACTCTCTCTAGCCCATCTTTCTCCCAACAGTTGCTTATATCTTACCCTAACTGCCTCCTCCTTAAATTCATTAACTTCCACTTCTCCTTTACTCACTGATGACAATCTTCTTGTACCCAAAGTCTCATAAGGTGAAAAAAGTGTTCCTTGTGGTCACCTGAGGAATCTAAACATCTGTAATCCTCAGTGGCTAAACAAGGACTGATAAGATATATAAATAACTAACAAGGTTAATTTGGAACACACAGCTAGGACAATAAGGAAAATGAAAAATAAAGCTGATTTTCAGTTATCCTAATAAGAGAAGAAAAAAATTAGTTAATGTCTTTCAAAAGAAAAAAATAATGTAGAATGTACAGGTGTTAAATTAATATATTCAACCCTCACTTAATAACCAGAATAAAAACCAGAGAAATCTTACATTAAGAGAACAGTGTGCTAAGTGAGCCCCATTTTTAACCCTTTGACTGTTTCGGTCGTATATATACGTCTTACGAGCCAATGTTTCCGACGTATTTAAACGCGTAAATTCTAGCAGCTTCAAATGAAGCGGGAGAAAGCTGATAGGCCTACATGTGAGAGAATGGGTCTGCGTGGTGGGTGTGCACAGTATGAAAAAAAATCGGGGACTCAGTGGTGCATTGTGGGAGCGCCATGTTTGTAGTCATTGTTCACCATGCCTCGCGGTAAGAAGTACCTCACTCCCCGGCGAATTGGAGGCCTTCTCTTCCTAAGTGATAGTTCAAACAGCGATGAAAGTGCCAGTGAAAGTGAATTAAATGGTTTTCAGGAGGGTATTACAGAAAACAGTGCCCAGGATAACATAATTAGTGATGAAAACCCAGATGACCCACAGCCTTTCATATCTGGTGCTGGGCCGTCTCATTCACATTCACCTGTACCAGGACGAAAGAGGAAACTATTTCACCGTGTACAGGACTCTGATGTGAGCAGTGTAAGTGATAATGACAGTGATTTCAAAGTTATTGAAAGCAGTTCTAGTGGCGACAGTGAGGGAGAGTATTCTCCAGTGAAGCGGCAGTATGTATGACGCTACATGCGTTCTGGTAGTGTGCCATATGCTATTCCAAGGAAAAGGAGTAAATCTCGGAGTACATCTCTTGACCCTACACCACGAATTGATAGTGAAGATGACGATATTGTTACAATGAGGATGCGTAATGTGCGTGGGGAAGGTGGTGGTAGTGGTGGTGTTGGTGGTGGTATGAGTCATGTGGCACCACGAGCGGGCCACGCTGCTAACTCTGCACAGCCACAACCACCCTCAACCACCCCCACACTTCCACAACCTGCACAACCACAACCACCTGTCAATATCCAGTACCCACCAACAGACCGCATCTGGGATTGGCAGCAAGGTGACAATTTTTTTCCCAATCCCCATGACTTTGATGAAGCACAAAGTGGAATACGGCCATCGTGTACACTTGGGAACAATGCTACTGAACTAGAATGCTTTCAGTTATTCTTCGATGAACCCCTGATGGACATTATTGTCAGGGAAAGCAACACATACTATGAGTACACCATGGCAAACACATTTCTTTCACCAAGGTCACGGCTACACCAGTGGAAGGACACAACTGTGGCAGAGATGTACTTGTTCTTTGTCACAATAATGCTTATGCCACATGTGTATAAGCACACTGTCACCACATACTGGTCGACAGAGCGCCTGATTTCAACCCCAGATTTTAGTGATATTATACCAGTGAATCAATTTTTGATACTGTTACGTATGCTACACTTCTCAGGCAAAACAAGGCCTGACAGAAACGACAGGTTATATAAGATCAGGAATGTGTTCATGTACCTGAAACAAAAGTGCTGTATGTATTTTTATCCCTTCAGGAAGCTTGTTATTGATGAGTTTTTGATTTTGTTCAAAGGCAGACTGTCATTCAAGCAGTATATACCAAGCAAGAGGAAACGCTTTGGTATAAAGTTATTTGTACTGTGTGATTGCAAAAGTGGTCTGGTTCTGGATCTAATTGTGTACACTGACAGTAATACGTTGAGAGATACCACAAAGTTATTGGGTATCTTTGGTGATGTGGTTAGAATAATGATGGAACCATATCTTGGTAAGGGGCATATATTATATACTGATAACTGGTACACAAGCCCTTTACTCAGTGATTTCTTGCAAGTGAACATGACAGAAGTGTGTGGCACAATGCGTGGAAATCGTAAACATATGCCTAGGTTCGATGCTGGCACTCGTAGAGGTGAAGTGCAGGTGTTTGCTGCCAATGACATCATTGCATTTCGGTGGCAAGACAAACGTGATGTCACATTGTTGACATCAGTTCACGGACACGAAATGGTAGACAGTGGAAGGCAGAATAGACACACCAATGAACCCATTCTAAAACCTGCAGCTGTGATGGACTACACCCTCAATATGCACTTAGTGGACAAATGTGACATGCAGATTGGGTTTGCTGATTGTGTCCGCAAGAGTTATAAGTGGTACATAAAACTCTTTTTCCATCTTGTTGACATTTCCATGCTGAATGCTTATAATATGTACAAGTTGAAGACCAACAACAAACCCAAATATTGTGAATTTTGTTTGTCAGTCATCAGACAAATAATATTCAAGTACCAAGGAACAACACCTGCAATTGACCAGCACCCACGAAATTATCAACACATACCCTCTCGTATGAGGCCTGGTGATCACTACCCCATACAACTGCCTGCTACAACTTTCAAGAAAAGTGCTCAGAAGAGGTGTTTTGTCTGTAAAAATACCACAAAACGCCCACAAAAATGCAGACACTCATTTTATGTGTGAGGAGTGTAAAACACCACTGTGCATATACCCATGTTTCAAAGAATTCCACAAGCTGCAGGAGTTCTAGGAAAGTGTCCAGTGACTGTGTAGACAGCTATTGCGCCCCCAGAATTGGGCCTCAATGTATATATTGTATATTTCCATTTTCTATAATTTTATATTGCTGATATTCTCGATAATAGCTAAATCGTTAATATCGTGCTTTATACTATTATTAGACTATTATTTGACCTATTTAACTTAGCTATATTTATTAGGTAGGATGTAATATTTTTTATTGTGCTCGAGAGTGTGGCGTAACTGCCTTGGAGTTGGCAAACTGCTGTTATGCTGCCGGCGTCTAGTTGCTGGGAGGAGTCAGTCGCTGAACACACCTGAGCTGGGTGGTTGTTCCTCTTCCCTCTCTCTCTCTCTGGCCTGTTGACCCTCGTCGAGTCAACACCTCACTCTTATTTCTAATTGTTTTCTCGACATTAGACTCTGTTAGGTAGAGTATGCATTTGTTGGTGAGGCGAATCATACTTCTCAGAACTCTGTGTAACTCTGTTCACAGAGAATAGACTAGACAGTGTTTTTCGACGTTGTTCTGTGTTGTGTGTCACATTGACACTCTGATAAAACTCAGGTCTCAAGCTATAGCTCTGGACCTAATTCGATAAGGCATCTGTGCACCGCCACAGTTTGGGATTGTTTATGCTGAACCTAGCTTCAGTAGAAAGGGAGTTTTGTGACTGTTTTGGAGGATCTACTGATGGTCCCCAGTTAGGGTCGATTTTCTATCCCCTTGTTCCTGACGCTGTGTTGCTGTTGCCTGTTATATTGCTCTTCTGCGAATTGGTCATTTTACTGGACAATCAAGCTGTTCTGGTTGTCTGTTTGTTAGTGCAGCTAGCTTAAGAGAAGTTCAGTCGTACACTGGTTGAGTCGAGTCTTAGAGTTACTGGGAGCACACTCATACACACATTTATTCTTATTTGTATATATTATTGTAATTACTGACATTGTACCTGATGGTACTTCTGAGTCATTTATATATATGTGCCCTCAGCACAGACTTATTGTATATGAGAGCAGTGTAGGAGCTACCCTCCTAATTGATATCTTAATATCTTTATATTTGATTTACTTTGCTACCCTAGATTTTCTCACTTTGTTAATAAACCATTTAAATATCTGTTTGGTTAGTACCCTATCAGTTGCAATCCTCTTAAGCTATATAATATGTCGGATAACTGAACCAGGATACTGACTTTGTTGCAAAAGCCCAGTAACAGGCTGGATGCTAGAAGGGCTATCCTTTCTAGTGTTCACTGGAGATGTCTATTATTAATAGATATCATGTCATTTTGTAACAACAGCCTTGCTGTCTGCCAGCTGAGTTCATATTTTGTGCCATGCTAGTTTCCATAGTATTCCGCCAGAGGGCAAGCCTGGTAGGCGTACCCACGTCTACCAGACCTGCCCTGGCCTATTCTCACTTGGCGCCCAGACATCAGTCAGTCAACAGGCCTAACTCCTCTCTCCCTCGCAAGGCGCATGGCCCGCCAGGCCATGGCCCCTAACACGCAGCCTGTGTACTCGCACCTATATTACAAATAAAGTAGAAGCTGCCGGGTCACCATTTGGAGAAGACCCGGGCCGGCTGTACCGGCAAACCTTCAACAACAAAGTAGAAGCCTCCGAAGCCTTATCATTAAATTCCCGCTACCAAGAAGACTCCAAATAACATTTGTATATATATTACAGTGGACCCTCGGTTAACGAAAAAAATTCATTGCAGAAGCCTGCTAAAGTGCCATTACCGAACGAATTTACGTCCTTAAGAAATAATGTCATGTAGGTTAGTCTATTTCAGACCCCCAAAACTACACTTCCACAAGAACTTACAAAATTATACTTACATAATTGCACGATTTCCGGGGTATTCGTTAACCGAGGGTCCACTGTATAGAACAATAGTAATGAATATTTTTTTTATTGTTTGTTTGTGTAAACAAGTTTTGTAAACAATATAAAGATACTAATGTTTATACGATTATTGTGTTGCATACAACGAGTGCATATATATACATTGGACCTTACTTTGGTCTCACAGGCCACATAAGTTACATAAAAAAAGAAAATAGTGAAAAAAACAAGAAATCTTCGAATGGAAGTAAACAAAATTTACTGAGTGAGCGGCATTCGCAGCTGTTGCCATACGCGCCTCATTTTCTGCCAACTTTATGCCTCATTATCTCGGTAAGTATTGATCGCAAAAAATTTTTTTTAGGATAAAAACAATCAGAAAAATAATCTTAACATTTTGATAAGAATTTTTTTTTTTTCAAATATTTTGCGACATGAAATGACAGTTTCAGAAAGGGGTCTCCGACAGTCAAAGGGTTAAATAAGCTACCCATGTCATAACTAGAGATGCAGTATGGGACAATAAGACTGAACTAAATATAATTTTCTAGCAATCAAAACAACATACCTAACTGAAATAGAGGCCTTCTTGGGAAGCCGGGACAAAATGTACAGAGTGCAGTGTTTACTCCTCGATGTTCCCCGTGTCCATCTAACACTATGTAAAAACTCAATGCATATAAAAGGCACGAAAATTTGGAATTCCTTACCTGTCATTGCCAAAGAAACCCTGCCTGTACCCCAATTCAAAACGATGCTAAAAAATCACCTTCTCACCCAAAGCTAAATGCTCAATATCAAACATTCCCAACAAAGTAGAATAATCACTTAATGTAAAAACCTGACTAATCACTTAAATGTAAAAACCTGTTATGAATAATACGTACATACTAAGCTAACTATTTCCATAACATTTACATTATAATGACCACGTAAACTGTAACTGCAATGCAACTAATTGTTTTAAATTGTTATCTCACTCAATTAGTTGCATTGCTACAATTCAAATTCAAATTCAAATTCTTTATTTCTGGTAATATACAAGGTGGGGTGTACTTATAATTATACATTTTATGAAGTAGATATTACAAGATAGCCAATAATATGCCTAGGTATGCCTAGGCTTTTCAGGCAGTCTTATGATAGGTCTTACTCAATAGCGACACAATGATTATACAGATAGTAAGGTTAGGTAATTGTAGTGATTAGCTAGGTTTACAAAATTGAGGTACTGGAATTTAAACATTTAAGCATTTAACAATTAGTTTAAGAATTTAACAATTAGTTTATATATTAATGGTAAAGGTGATGTATTGGCATAATACAGTTTCTAAATTGGAGTGTCTTAGGCAAACTTATGACTAGCTTAAGAATTATGAAGCAACAGTTGTATTAGAATTTTGGTTAGTCCTGTGCAAATTAAGGGGAATCACAGATATCAATAAGTGTAATTTGCTATGGATATGTGCAAGATAAAGTAGTTTTCATGTGGTTAGCTACCGGTTGGGTGCGTGAGTGAGATAAGATGTTTTTAACGGTGCTTTTGAAAATGGAGGTTGTGTCTGCAGTTCTAGAGTTTTCAGGCAGGGAGTTCCAGATTTTAGGCCCTTTGATATGTTCAACTTATATTCAAACTTTATAACTTAGATACGCAATTATACTTATTTTATAAATTATCAACCATAACTTTTTACCATGTAGTCTAGAATAACGTAGTCTTAAGAATGCCCGCAATGCACAGCATATTAGGGGCTTTTGGCATGTACATCTCATTAAGAACTATATCTTGTCTACCATGTATCATTGTACCATGTCTCAATAAAGTATTATTATTATTATTATTATTATTATTATTATTATTATTATTACTCTACTACACTCAACTTGCTGGCCAAAACATAAGAGTGGTAAGAATTGCACACACACAAAAAATGAATGTGCATACACACTAAATGATTGCATACAAAAAGAAAAAAAGAAATGTGGTTAAAAACAAGAGCAAAAAACAAATCCTAAACCCCCTATATTAGTAGTGTGTCAACCAGTAAGTTGATACCTGGGTCCAGGTATTTGTTAGCAAACTGAATACTGTCTCCCTCCTTCTCTTTCTCTCATTTTCTCTTTCCCTCCCACCCTCCTTTCCTTTCTTTCCCACCCCTCCTTCCATTCCTATCCACTCCATCCTTTTCTCACCCCTCCCTATCCACTCCATCCTTTTCTCACCCCTTCCTATCCACTCCATCCTTTTCTCACCCCTTCCTATCCATTCCATCCTTTTCTCACCCCTCCCTATCCACTCCATCCTTTTCTCACCCCTCCCTATCCACTCCATCCTTTTCTCACCCCTCCCTATCCACTTCATCCTTTTCTCACCCCTCCCTATCCACTCCATCCTTTTCTCACCCCTCCCTATCCACTCCATCCTTTTCTCACCCCTCATTTTCCACTCCATCCTTTTCTCACCCCTCCCTTTCTCCTTTTTCCTCTCCCCATTCCTGCCCTCTGCTCCATTTCCCCTTCCTACTTTTGCTCTTTCTTCCCTTTCCATGGTACAGCTACCTCTGAGTCTGTACTGCTGGTACAGCTCTGGAGTCAACAGAGCCCCACTGCAGAATGGTGGTTCTCTGGGGCACAGATAGGTAAGTAGGGAGAGTGGATGTGTCAGTGAGATATGCAAGTGTTCCTAGTTGATCACGAGGCTCTAATGCACAATTAGGCTTTTCATCCTCTAAAAATTTATTTTTGTATGCTGAAATGAATGTAAAATGACCATCTTAAATAAATTTAAAAAATGAAAGAGTAAATCTCAAAAAATGTTGTCTATTATTAAAGCCACTCCACAGTAAAATGTTAAGCAAGATTTAGCAAGTACAGTGGACCCCCGGATTACGTCATTATTTCGTTCCAGAATGCTGTTCAAGTGCCGTTACCAAAGGAATTTGTTCCCATAAGGAATAATGTAAATTAGATTAGTCCTATTTTTTTTTATTAACACATCGGCCGATTCCCACCAAGGCAGGGTGGCCTGAAAAAGAAAAACTTTCATCATCATTCACTCCATCACTGTCTTGCCAGAGGGGTGCTTTACACTACAGTTATAAAACTGCAACATTAACACCCCTCCTTCAGAGTGCAGACACTGTACTTCCCATCTCCAGGACTCAAGTCCGGCCTACCGGTTTCCCTGAATCCCTTCATAAATGTTACTTTGCTCACACTCCAACAGCACGTCAAGTATTAAAAACCATTTGTCTCCATTCACTCCTATCAAATACGCTCACACATGCTTGCTGGAAGTTCAAGCCCCTCGCACACAAAACCTCCTTTACCCCCTCCCTTCAACCTTTAATAAGGCCGACCCCTACCCCGCCTTCCCTCCACTACAGATTTATACACTCTCGAAGTCATTCTGTCTCATTCCATTCTCTCTACATGTCCGAACCACCTTAACAACCCCTCCTCAGCTCTCTGAATAATAGTTTTGGTAATCCCACACCTCCTCCTAATTTCCAAACTCCGAATTCTCTGCATTATATTCACACAACACATTGACCTCAGACATGACATCTCCACTGCCTCCAGCCTTCTCCTCATTGCAACATTCATCACCCATGCTTCACACCCATATAAGAGTGTTGGTATAACTATACTCTCATACATTCCCCTGTTTACTTCCATGGACAAGGTTCTTTGTCTCCACAGACTCCGAAGTGCTCCACTCACCCTTTTCCCCTCATCAATTCTATGATTCACCTCATCCTTCATAGACCCATCTGCTGACATGTCCACTCCCAAATATCTGAATACATTCACCTCCTCCATACTCTCTCCCTCCAATCTGATATCCAATCTTTCGTCACCTAATCTTTTTGTTATCCTCATCACCTTACTCTTTCCTATATTCACTTTCAATTTTCTTCTTTTACACACCCTACCAAATTCATCCACCAACCTCTGCAACTTTTCTTCAGAATCTCCCATAAGCACAGTGTCATCAGCAAAAAGCAACTGTGACAACTCCCACTTTGTATTTGATTCTTTATCTTTAACCCCACACCTCTTGCCAAGACCTTCGCATTCACTTCTCTTACAACCCCATCTATAAATATATTGAACAACCACGGTGACATCACACATCCTTGTCTAAGGCCCACTTTTACTGGGAAATAGTCCCCTCCCTCCTACACACTCTAACCTGAGCCTCACTATCCTCATAAAAACTCTTCACTGCTTTCAGTAACCTACCTCCTATTCCATACACCTGCAACATCTGCC